>VXAD01011580.1:946595-1169372 GCA_013399195.1 Dicrurus megarhynchus
AAAAGATGTTTTGCAGATATTTTGAACCCAAGAAAACATTTGGTTTACCCTGGGGCTATACAAAGTCAATGGCCCTTGGAGCAATTTTGACTGGTGTTTATTTCTCCTGCTTGCTGTAGGCACTCAGGGAAACATTTCTTGTGCTATTTCAGTGGCTTTATACTGCATGGAAGCTAAAAATCTCTGTGTCCTCATCTCTCTAACATATCACTGTACTGACAGAGACAGGAAAAGCACCCAGCAAATACAGTGTGTTGACTTGCTCCTGACATGCATAAAAGGAAGCAAGGAAGATGTAATTTCAGTATTTTATTATACTCCAATTTCCACTCAATCTGATTGTAACCAGCCATTTTCAGAGCCAATACTTTCTTTCAGAGAAGCCTCAGAAGCGGGGACATTTTTTTTATCAGTGTGAGAGTAGCTTATTGCAGTGTTGATTTATACCAAGGAGCAGGTGGGATAACTTGAGGCCAGCTTGAAGCTTTAACATTTAATAAGCAACGGGCAAATGCAACTCGTCACTGTGTGGTCTGCTGTGAAAATACTACTTGCTATTTTGATTTCCACAAAAGAGCTGATGCTTTTGTAAAAAATGTGTTGTGTTCCTGAAGGGTGACAGAAACCCCGGGTGATATGAAAAACATTGATTAATCAGGTAGGCATCCCCCCAAAATATGTATTTAACCTAAACATGCATAGTTATACATTGATACTGTCAGATGGGCCTAGAGATGTGTTTGTTCTCATGTCAGGCTTTTTACCTCTTTCTGAAAACCTCAAAAAAGAAAAGGCAACAATGGGGCCAGAGGTCAAGAAATCTTTTAAAATCCCAGAAGGGTTCAGGCTCTCCATAAGTTCTGGGCAGTAGTTAGTACTAGAACTACCAAAGGCTTTCTTTTTTTTCCAGTTCTTCCATCAGTAATTGAGTAACCAGGTAGAGTTAACTGAAATGCATGCTAACAAATCTGAGTGGTCATTATGTTCTCAAATGAAAGTTTCAGGTTATATTTGCTAGCTTGCTAAGAGTTTGTCTTTATTTATTTATTTGCTATTATGATAACATGTAGGGTCAGTGCATTCTTCAGTGATGCAGCTGAGATTTCGAGTTCCAGATAGTGGCTGGGAGGAAATGGCACTGACTTGGCAGGCATGAAACATAGTTCTGTTTTAGCTGTGCAATTTATTTCCTATCTCACTTTGCACCTGCCTTTTTCTTCTCCCATAATACATTTGTCCACCTAAATTGAACAGCCTTCCCAGCAAGGATGGTCTTTCTCTCAGTGTTTGTATCTGGCATCACTCAATAGGGCTCCTGTTCCCTCTTGAGTCCTGAGCAGTATTGTAACTCAGGCAATTAAGATGAGCAAAAAGCCTGATTATTCTGCCTAAAATAAGTCTGTAATGGAACTAACACTGTGCAGATGGGAGAACAGATACCTCATATGACTATTTTGCTCCATTACACAACAAAGAGTCAACTGTGAGCAGCTCTCTAACAAGCTGGATGCTGGTAATTTTTTGTCCAGAGCACTCAGCAAATACTGATAAATAACAAGTGAGTGTGCATTTACGGGTGATTTACTAACAAAACCTGGCAGCCAATGCTGCAGCAGAAACTCTCCTAAAAAGAAATGGGCATACTTAGTTTGCTGTCACCAGCAGAGGCACCTTCACTGGTGCTAATGGAGGCTTGGGCTGCGGGCTCTGCAGGGCACAGATTTTGCTCGGCGTTCATACAACACTTAGCACAGTGGGATCCTGGTCTGTTATGAGATGTCATGAATGCTAAATTAACACAAATACATATTTAGTAAGGAGCAAATGATAGATGTTTTGTGGACAGCCAGGCTGCCGTGTTATTTGGATTGCAGAGTTCTACTACAGCCCAGGCAGTTCTAAGAAAATACTATAAAGATGCCCAGGAGCTGCCTCATGCAATATTCAGTCAGCTGAAATGATCCGAGGCACTGCTGGTATTAGAGAGCACACTTTGCTGTATTCATTTGTGAGCTGTTGCATACAGAAACCTGAGCACACGAGAGGTCCAGAATCACAGGTAACATCTGACAGAGGTCTCCTTCTGTCTTAGAATTCAGCCATCAACATCTGCTGAGGTGGGTCCTGTTTCAGGTGAGACTTATGGAAAAGCTGTTGATTAAACCGCAGCTTTAGTTCTGTTTACCACTTACACACACACACACAAACAATTAAATTCGTTACTGAACTGAATAGAGTTTCAAATTATGGGAGTTTCTGCCTTCAAAAGCACTTAAAAACATTATCCACAGACATACATATATATGTTTGCACGGTTTAATTGACATTGTTTTCCCAACTCCTTCAAGTCACCTGTAATATCAAGTCAATTAAGTATTATTTTCCCAACCTATTTACTGAGCTACCTAGCAATCAATCCACCTACACACAGAGAGAACAAATGCTCATGGGGGATGGGAGATCTTAAAAAACCACTGAAAAACTGTCAGCCTTCTCCAATGGCAGCCAGGCTCATAGCTTTGCAGGATTACACAGCCTGACATCTTGCAGAAAATAAGTCCATGGGATAAAAGCTCCATATTCTGACAGTACCATTCCTTCCCTGCAAATCAATACGGTCCTGTGTGGAATAGCATTACTATTTCAAGTTATACACATGCTAAATATGTCTTGGATTACATTGGTATAAATAAATAGATGAGAACACATTTCTTTTCCATCTCTGGTCAGGAGGTCACCCTTAGAACAGAAACTAGTGCTGGGGCAGGTCAGTAGCCTGGGACCCTTGGGTAAATCAGGTTTGGTTCCTGCCATTGCCACCCACTTCCCAGGTGACCTTGGGCACGTCAAACAGGGCCTGACTTCCCAAGGGGGCTGTGCACAGGGTGGAGACGCAGTAAATCCCAGGTACTTGGTGTCATCTCACTTCAGCTCACAGCACACTCAGCTAACCAAAGTCATCTCTACAATATATTCAGTTTTGCTGCATCTCTGTGTGTGGCAGTGCAGAAAGAAACAGGGATTAGGTATAATCAACCACTTTTCTGTAAAACGAGTCTAAATGAGGGTCAGTTTGGCTCACAGGTGGTTTATTTGCCAAGTCTCACTGTGGTCCCTCTTGCCAGGAGGCGTGTGGGGTCATGGAGCAGGAGAGCTTGTCCTGTCCTCTGGCACATCAGGCTTTGCCGTGTGTCTGAAAGGAGCTCCCACTGCAGCTTGACATATGGGACTCCTCTTGTGAAAGGGCACATGTTCCCACAGAAAAATACTTTTTTTTTGTCTGTGTTCTATTCCCTATCCTTGTAAATCAAAGCATTAAACCCTTTTTCGTCCCGTCTTTGTTTGTGCTGCATCTCAGACTCCATCCCTGAGCACCAGTACCATCCTTAGCACAAGCGGGGCTCCAGTTCACACAGGGAAATCTGGGCCTTTCAACATGAACCAAAGAGTGATAAATCCTGGCCTCACACTGTACAGAGCCAGCGTGAGGCTGGAATCAGAGATGGCCATAAAGCTCGTTCAGAGTGAAAACTATTATTGGTATTATCTGTAGTGCTTCATTTAGTAGAATAGCAAGTCATACCCCTGTACAAATACACACATTTTTGGCTACCAAGCCAGGTACTAAAACAATAGCAACTGTGACTTGTCAGGTGAGACAAGATCAATCGGGCTAGGATTTGGAGTTCAAATCACTATTGGAACTAGAGCTTCCTGGGAGCTAAAGCAAACTAAATTAAAGCACAGGTATTCCCACTGCCAGAGGATTTCAAAATGAAATTTAAAGGGCTTCTTCACAGAGATCGGAGGGTAATGCAAACAAATGCCCATGAATATTTGTTCACATTTTACAAGCTTTTGCTTGGCCATTTTCAGCCACCTTCGGTACTTTAGTGTGTATTCAAGTGATCCACATTTCATGGTTCAAAAGTCACAGCATTTCAGCGTTCACTGCAAATAGGCTGTCTAACATTTTCAGCTGGGGAATAGCACCAGGTGATTCCCCTTGCTCAGCTGTATCTGTTAGGACAGCCAACTTTGGAATTCAGTACCAAATGAAAACTGGAAACTTCTTTTCTCCTCAGACCACAGCAGTTTTAGCAGAGGGACCTGCTTAGAGTTTTCAGAGCGGTGTTGCTTATTTTTGGCCTTCTGTGCTTCTCTTGATCCGAAGAAAGGCCTAAAACTCCAATCTCCCATCATGGGGGCTCTCTGCTACTTTATGGCTAATATCCATTCCTCCCTTTGCACCCTCTGAGCTAATCTTCCCTCACTAACCAGTTGATGTGCTTGCACGGCCTGCACAATGGCATCCCCTGGCAGCTGTCACAGCATCACCAGACCTGTTATGTGAGAGGGAGCACACAAACTCTTCCCACAGCACTTTCAGCCTGCCTTTCATCATACTCAGTGTGAATAGACCGCAAGGAAAGGACAGAATTTCAGTGTAAATCAGCCACTGTTATATACTGAGGACAGTTCTGGAACAGCCATTTTGTCCCTCATTGTTCTTTTTCTTAAGAAAAACACACTGCCTTCCATAAATCTTTGCTGTGAGTCCACAGGGTCATCTATTTGCCAAAAGAGCAATTATTGATTATTCCCAGCCTACAGCTTCTGTGGCTGTTCCTGAAGTGTGTGTTCTTTTCTAATCAGAGCGAAGGTTATGACACAGCCTTTGTCATCTGCTTTCCCAGAAAACAGCAATATCCCAACAATATCCGCAACCAGTGCAGTGGCATAAAACAGCAGAAAGAATGGCTTCTTAGTGAAGGATCTTCTCTTATTAGAATCCCATATTTTAGCAATCTTGATGCCCCTCTTATCAGTCAAATCAACTGCAGTTGCAGTCCAGCCTCTGAGTCTGTCTGAGCAGGAATCTCTGCCAATGCCTTCCAGAACATTAAGGCCTAAAGGAAAAATTAAGCAGAGTTTCAAAACACCAGTCAGGTGTAAGACTTAGCCAGGAATTTAGGGTAATGACAAATCACTTGAAATTTTAAAGTTGAGTGTTCTGATCCTTCTTCCTCACCAAATGATCCCAGTCTCACCAAGGAGCAGTAAAAGACACGGACGTGCTAACTGATGTTCAGAGGTTTTATATGAAAACCTCAGCCAGTGCTGGGCCTGGCTGCCCCCAGGAAATGCCAGTGACACTCCTGCTTAGATCATTAGTTTGAATCAATGGCAATGGCTGGAAGGGGCGACTGTGAAATGAGTTGCTAATAACCATCATGTGTACAGACAGCATTTCGGGGTGGGCTGGGATGCCCCATGTCAGCCTTCAGTTTATGTTCATGTATATAATCCCCATATCAGATAATTCACACCCATTTAAGAGTACCAGCCTGGGAAAATAAATCCTCAGATAACCCACACAGTCAAATAATCCACCAAATCAGATGTGGCGGGATGACCAGGGATAGGGAAACTATTAGGGAAAAAGGTGCAGACTGTGGGAGTCAGAAGCAGTAGAGCTTGACAAGGAGAAGGGATGCTGAGGTAAATGTCCCCTCATCTCATCCATAAGTGTGGGCAGAGACCACGCTGTTCCCAGAGCATTTTGGCTTGTTTTTTTTTCACAGAGAATGAGCAGCCTGTTCATGAGAGAATCTAATACTATATGGAATAAATGAGATTTGAAAACTGCATATATTCCACCCACACTACAATGGGCATTATTGCTGGCAGCCAGCGGTGGGAATAGCTGGGTAGACAACCAGCCTTAATTAGGAGGAAGGCATATTCTTCTCAGGAGAAAGCTAGGCTTGCAAATGTTTGCATCGAGCACATTCCATGGATTTCAGACGTAGCACCATTTGCAAAGCAAGGTCTGATTGAAAATGAGTGCACTGTAGGGCATAATTTTCAAAGTCCTGCACAGGATATTTCTCCACACAAGCAAAGGAGGACAGGGTTTCAGATGCTGTCACTTCTTCCTCTGTGAATTGTAGGTGGTGCATTCACCCAAAATACCAAGTGTCAGAAGCAAGGGCCACAATGTCTGCAGGGGCTGAGCCCTCTGAAACACCACAGACCCTCGAGCTGCCATTTGGGGAACCCAGCCTGGGCTGGAAAATCGTTCAGAGCTGGGTTCCCACGCAGCCTTAGCATGTGTAGCCAAACCTGGTGTGCACTGATGCTGGGGAAGAGCAGTTGGACTGTCTGTGTCAGGTGTGGACAACTACACCCCCTTAAATCACATTGATGTTACTGTGGGGACTTCCTTTGGGATCACAAGAGGTTAGGAAGGCCAGACAGATCAAGAGTTCCTCGAGCAAACATGGCCCTTCACTCTTGACACATCCCCAGCTGACCCTCAGAAGTGTTAGTCTGTCACCGACCTGCCTTGGCTGCCAGAGCTGCCAAGAGAGGGATGGAAGAAGTTATCCTTAAAAGGCATTTTGCAAAAGGATTTCACAAGAGGAATTCAAATGTAAGCTCAACATTTCCAGAAGTTTTGATGCCCTTCCTGCATTCGTGTTGTATTTAGAAAACTGTCTGGAAACAAAATGTTGATTATTCTTCATGGTGAAAAGCTGAAATGTTGTATTGTTTATCCTGCCTTGGAAGTGTTTCGGCTGCAGACATCTGAACCTGGCTCCGTTTCACGTCTGCATGGCTTCCAGCCTCCCCTGGAGACATTTCACACGCCTGCAGCCCTGTCCTCTGCCCTCCCACCAGCAGGCTGCCACCAAGCCAGGAGGTGCTGGTTCCTCTAAAGCAGTTGTCAGTGTCAACACGTGAATCCACTGGCAGATGGAGACTGAAAGCCATGGAAAAATCAGTCCTGCCCTAGAGATCAAATCCATCAGCTTCCTACCATGTCTCGCTCCTCTTGCTCATCCAGGAACTGACTCCCTGAATTCCCCTGGAAGATTAATTTCCCTAGGACCGAAGCACAGAGCTGCCAAGAAGCTGGTGGAGCCCAGGTTTTGTTGTTTTACACTGTAATTACACATTAAGGTTTGGAATGTTTTTCAGGGTTTTTTTCAGAGGCAGCTGAGTCTCTCTGTCCTGTCCCATCCAGATGGTGCTCCAACTGGATGCAAATCTTCAGACAACACTTTTGAAACTAGAACTAAAAAGCCCCAAAAACATCAACAAAAAATGTAACTGACTGAATTCTGTGCCTCTGAAAGAAACATGGCTGTGAGAGGGCAGGAGAAAAGAGCCAAATGCTTTAAATGCCTCCAGTATCCATAAGAGACATTCAGACCTGACCCTGGGTGCCTGGAGCCCAGGTGGCACTCAAGGGTCAGGATCTGACCCCGCCACTCCACACCTGAACTGTAAAGCCCAGCCCACAAATGTCTGTGCTTCCAAAACACCAAGCCAGCATGGCCTGGGTTCAAAGAAAAGCCTGACACAGTTCCTCTAGTTGATATACATTGTTGTTGGCTTTTTTATCAAGAAGAGGCCATTGTCAAGTCCTGTCTGTTGGAACTGAATCACTCATGTGGATAGGAACAGTGGTTGGAAACAAACACTGAGTTTTGAACCTGTGAGGGGAAGGATTTCTAACCCTTCCTGAACACCCATGTGAATATTTACACAAATTCCTTTCTGGGTCCAGAGCTTGGGGAGCCAGAATGGCTCCTGATGCAAGAACAACAAGTGAGTACACAGCAATCCAGGAGAAAGAAAATCTGACCTCCTTTTAGATCACCCACCATGCCGTTATAAAGGAAGCTCCTCTATCTAAATGGCTTCATATTAATTTTCTTCCTCTGTTTCACGCTTCTCCCCCTTTATTGCCCCACTTCTCCAACAACACAAATGATGTTGGCCTGGACATATTTTCTCTGCAGCAGTTCAATAATTTGGAGACAGCGATGCATCAGAGCTCTCGGTTGGAAAGCACATTCAAACATTTACTATTCACTCCTACACTGATTACTCACTCAGAGTGCTTAAAAAAATAATAATAGCAACATTAAAAATCAACAAATATACCAACCTAAAACAAAAAGGGGAATATGGAAGTGTACAGCATTAAAATAAACTCTGGCTCCCTTGCCAAAGTCATTAATAATTTTGGCTTTCCAAAAAAAAGAAAAAAAAAAAAAAGAAAAAAATTTGGATTGCTCTGCTCTTCAAGTATCAAAACATCCAATTAACACAGCTAATTAGCGTCACAAACAGCAGTCAAAAGAATGGTAATTTAGATTCAGGATTTCAAAGGTTTCTTAATCCCAGGCCAATGCAACTAATCTCTCAGAGGCTGAAAGTGTTTTGTTTTTGCAATGCAATTGTATAGCATCCCATCAATTAGTGGCATTGCAGGGAACACTCACTTGCATGATTCATTTGTATAATCAGAACCTAAAAAAAACGGGGTGGAGGGGGAGAGGGACAAGAAGGAACAGAACAAGCTGGCCCCTTAAAATGTGCAGTATCGATTTTTCCAAATAATTTATACCATAGCTGGAAATGATTGTGAGTAGCACCACATCCTTCCCAAACCAAGCCAGCAGGCTGAAGGGCTTTTGCTAGTTTTTAAGAGATTAATAGGAAAAGTAAAGCCAGCCCCACAAGTGACATCAGCTGGCCTGCAATTAGAGGTGTTGCCTGATATGAACATTTTCTTAGAAAGGGAGATGAAAAGATCTCTTCCTTACCACCCTTCCCTTTATGCAGGAAAGACAAAAATGGCAAGACTCTCAGCAGACAGACACTCTTACATCACAGTTGACTGCACATTATCCAGGGATTTGACCCCAAAACCTCCTGGCAATCCCAAAGTTTACCATGTATCTTACATCATCATCCACATTTCTGAAAGCCCCCTTCTTCCAGTGGATGGGAATGGAGGAGCACTCAGCATCACTGTTGGCGTCATGGTTCTTGTCTTGAACACAGAATTCAAGTTACCAAATTAAGATTTGAAGGTATATCTGCAACACCCTCTACTTGTACAGATCATGCATCAGCTCTATTTTAGAGGTTAAGTCCACTGGGAAACGAGCAAGGTCCACTTTCAGAAACAAACTTTCTCTTCATTTGCCATGTTTCTCTGTAAGTTCTAGACCAGCTCACCCTTAGATTCTGATCAAAACAACACAAAGTAGTGCCTGAGCTCTGGCATCAAACCATCATCTTCTGTGAGCGTGACAATTTGAGAGGGTTATGACAAAGATGACATTTCATAATAATGGTGGTAAATCACTGATTTACTTTAAGCCACCTCTACGCAGAACTGAGCTGTTCAGTACTACAGCCCACACCTGGAAGAACACAGTGTCCCCACTCTAAAAACAAAGCTTTTTCCTTCCAGTTTGTGCACACACTGCCCCACATCTCCCCACCACAGAGCCTTTCAGCTCCATTTCCTCTGGAGTACATAGCTGACTTCCAAACCATCAGCATTTCTACTGCAGAGGCACTTGAGGGCTTCACCGTCCTGGATGTCACAAAATAAAGTCTGTGTTTAGAAGAGGCTGAGGGTAAAACACTCAATACAAAGCAGTTGGTTCTACCCATAGTATCCTTTCTTCTGGTCTGAGAAAAGAGACAAATCCTGAAAGCAAATGGACCTGAATCAAAACACGATCAAGCTGATGGAAAAGAGATTATTTATGACAGGAGGGAACCTTTGCCCTCTGCAGTCCTGATTTCTAGCTCCTGTATCAGAGCTGTTGTCCAACTGCAGTTAATGAGATTGCATTGAATGAGACAACCCATGAGCAGAACAGGCTCTGTAATGAGGTAAGAGCATAGCCAAATCTAACTGAAGTCAGGAACAGGGAACATACAAAAGCTGGGACAGCTGTCTACACGAGCCCAGTAAATGATCCCAGTATCACTCCTGGGCAAGGCAAAGTAGGTATAGAAAAGGTGTTCAGAGGTGAAAAAAGTTAATGCACAAATACAGTGCTCACTCTTGAAACCATTACCATGTTTTAAGGCATAAAGCACTAATGAAGACGTATAGACTCAATCTCATGGACTTATAGACTGAATCTTTGTCTCACTTATATTAAGCTCTGGCTGGTCTCGCCCACTCAATCATCCTTAACACACTCATTGGCATCAACAGCTCCCGTTTTTCTGTACAGACAGAGCTCCTCATATGCTGCAGGTTTTGATATGAAGTCTAAAGAATGGATAATTATTAAAGGGTGCTTTGTTGTGATTGGACACTGTACTGGTTGGGTTGAGCTGTTACCATTCACTCCAGAAAAATTAGGAGAAAGAAGACCTTTAGGAAACCCAGACAAAGCAAAAAATTTCTATGAACAGTATAGCTGATTAATGCATGTTATTAGAAATGGCCCAAATGGGAACCTTATCTATGAATTCCTTCACTGTTTTGGGACTAAGGAATTCTCAAATCAAAGTCTGCTTGCATTATTTTCACCACAGAACAGGTGTTAAAAAAGAGAAGGAAAGAATCTATATTAATTTCTGGTTGGCAACAGTCAGGAAGCTTACCAGCCTTGCAGGATTCAAACCTCAAGGGCAGGTACCCTTAGGAAAGAGGGTGATATCATAGAAAAATTCATACTATTTCTTTAAAAATACTGAATCTCAGAGCCACCAAATCACTCAATAACACAAGGAATACTGATCCTTAACTCTTCCCCACAAACATATCTTAAATCTCTGTACCATTCAGTTTAGCTGACACTAAGGCAGGACATTCTCTGCAGCACATATGCATACAGGTGACAAAATTCAATTATTCAAATGATGTGGCACTTTAACTGTTGTTCTGCTGTTGTGTAAAGAACAATTGCTATCAGATGATTCAAGGCACATTCTGATTCTGTCTCAGAGGAGAAAGTGGTGTTTTGATCAAGATGGTTCAAGATTTTTCACGTACTGCCCCAGCTTGATAACAGAGATCATGGACAAAAGAGAATGCAACAGTAGGAGCAGGTATCTTAAAATAACACTGCAAAAGTTACCAGGTAGCTGGTGAAGTTGGGTTTTAGCTGAAATCCTGCTTCTCAGTCTGAAGCTCAAGCAGTAAGGTTTGGCTAATTAAACCACAATAAAGCTTGTACTCATAAATAAACACACATAATCTACGTATCTTATAGTCCAGTGGATTGTTTTCCAAAATTCGTGTTCCTGGCGTATAAAATGGAAAGAATATTTGCCTTCCTCTCTAGAGCAGTCTGAAATTGTTGAGCATAAAGGTTATTATTTAGGAGCTCTGAAACACCACTCTTTAAGAGGGGCACATTTACACCATTTTTTTCACCTTGTTTTTTCTAGAAGCATTTGGAAATGCGCAGTAGGTTCACAGCCAGAAAGAGTGTTTGTTTGACCAGGAAAAATATCTTGAGCTCTGGACTTCCTAGAGCTAGTGAGTTGAAGTCAGGTGCTGAAATATGATCTTAGCATCATTTCTATGTATATTAGCTCAGAGTTAATAGATAGGTACATAGATCTATGTTACAATTAATAAGTGTAGCCAGGGAAAAGTAGGTCCCACAGCACACCTTTCGGAAGCAAGCCGTTATTAATCAGCATTTTAACGAAGCATAATTACAACAGCTTATGGCTCCCACCAGGTAAAGCAATAATTATAGGTGCAACCAAATAAACAAGGAAAATAATTACCTATTTCTCAGAGCTAATATTAATTTAACCAGGCTCGGAGTGATGGCTAGACAGACGGCTCTGTGCTTTCACATTGCCAGCCAGAAAATACTGCTCTGATTAGAGCAAAGTCACAGCTGCCATTGTCACAGAGCAGGGGAAGGCACACAGTGTTTTTCACCTCCAGGATACCTCCCAGATTTCAAATTCCCACATGCCCTGTGTGTGAGAAGCACGTGTTCTCCTGGGAAGGCGAGGTGAGATGCCCTGGGCTGAGGCACAGAGCCATGCTGGATGGGCAGTGTGAAAACACTCCGTTCTGAGCAGGGAGGAGTGCCACCGTGGGAAGGGTGGGCAGGACACCACGCTTCCAGGGAATCTCTTATCTGCTTGACAGGAACGTTAACCACTGGCAGAGGAAGTGCCTGAGTTAGTCCCACCACTGTGACTGCCTTAGAGTAAACGCTGCTGTTCAGATGGATCAGCAGAAACTGTTTAATAATTATTTTCCAGAGCAATTTCTGCTCTGCCGTTCCTTCTATCCACGGAGAGCAGCAGATGCAGACACATCAAGTGCTGCTGTAATATCTGGAGCACTCCAGGCTTCCTCTGGATTATGGTGGCTTGTAAGCACACCCCCTCCTGGACTCAGTGAGGCTTTCTGACTGCACTGGGGATCTCCCACTGCATCAATGCAGGCAAGTCCCTAGCATATGAAATAAAAACTAATGAAAGTTTTGGAATTTGTTTTCGTGATGCTCCCATCTCTCTATGGAAACACAAACAAAATAAAGAGGTTGATGATGATTTATTGCCCACTGCAGCCCAGTGGTGTTTTTGATACTGTTTAATATTAATACCTTAATGATTCTAAGGCATGCTGGTATTACCTCGTGATCCCAAGGAAGGAGGTGGGGGTCAGGGAATATGGTGGAATGCTGCCAAGCACAGGCTGTTCTTCCAAAGTGCTGGGGACTGCAGTGTGGCAGCAGAAGTAGGGAAGGAAAGTAGGTAGGTAATAGGACTAGCACTGCACAAAACCACAAGCTGCTGGGTCAAGGCTGAGACCAGATGATATTGCCAGTGATGTCATTATGACACAATCACAGCGTGGCTCTGCTAAGCCACATTTGTCCCTTCCCAGTCCTGTGAGTGTTTCAGCAGCACAGCTTCCTTGGGTTCTCCAGTGTGTCAGAACAAATTACACTGGTAAACAGATTTGTGGCAACACTTCAGGCTGAAAGACCAGCTCTGTCTTTGAGCAGCATCGATTCCTCAGGCTGACCCAAGTCAGCACAGACTTGCCTGACTCCAGCCAAACAGCTGGGAGAGGAGAACCAGCTATTTTGAGAGTTCACTAAACCAGAATCCACAAACCATTTTCCCTCCTGAGTGTTGTAGTGCAGGGCTGCCCAGGTGTAAGGACCAGCCTCTGTCAAAAACATGTCATTTGTGTTCAGAAGTGGAACACCCTTTGCTAGTGTTGCTTTGGCTTCACAATCAGAACAGCTCCTTCATTCTCATTCTTTCCTTTTTCTATGCTTTTTTCCTCACAAGGATTACCAAGCCTGAAAACATTTAGTTGTGTTTCATATTTAGCAAAGTGACTTTGCACATCCATGCTGATGTCAGAAAACAAAGGAGAAAGGAAACCAGAAAAAGAGATGGGGTGGGACTTAAGGCATTTCTGATATTAATAAAAACACAGTGACATAAACACGCCTTAAGAAACCACGTTCTCCTGAGTAGCTCCAGAACTAATCATTTGGGAGAAGTTTTGATATGTTCCAGCTAAGCTAAACCAAATCCCAAAGCCTTTTTAGCTTCACCATCACTAAATGGAAGCTTATGCCACTGTAATTTGGGCTTGAATTGAAGACATGAATGTCAATAGAGTCAAGAGGTTTGGATACAAGTGGGGTGGAAAATTCACCCTGCGGGACAGATTTTACCCCTTGCAAAAGCTGTAAAGCAAGGATTATACAGAAAATGAAGCTATATTGCCAAGAGCAGCATATTTAAACCCTTCAGGAAACTTTTATGTAACTTTATTATTCCTTTAATTTAATTTCTTAAAATCTCTTTCTCTCCCCACTCCAAACAGTAACCATGAAATGATGCACTGGAAGGAGATGTGTTGGTGCCAAATTCTCCTCAGCTGCAGTGCTCGAAGCTCAATTTGAACTGACAAGGTGCCTGCACAAGGTGCTGAATCAAGTGCTTGCCTTGTGGAAAGCAACTTTTCCTTTCAACAGAGGGCATTCCTGGTCTCAGGACCATCGTCCTGCTGCCCTCCCTTTGCATGGCACAGAATAAGGGAAAGTTTCCTAGCATCCAACAGGGCATGAAGGTATTGGATATGTGACCCAGATGTCTGGGTTGCCCATAGAGGTTTTTTGAACCTAAAATGTTGTCCCATGGATTTCTTTGGGCCAAGTGCAAAAACAGAGCTAAAACCTCCACGAGCAGTTAAGAAGCAATCAGAATTCCTAGGACACGGCTGGAATTAAAATAGGTTCAAACCCTAGGTGTTTTATAAAGTCTTGGGAGAGACTCAACCGTATTTTAAATGCCTCTAAAAACCTTCACCCGTCTTTTGCCTCAGTTCATCTATTTTAAGTACAGTAATAAGCATCATCCCTTGCCTCAGAAGTGTGCTATGACATTTCTTGAAATACATTAGTCAACTCTCAGGAGAGGTCTGAGGGGCAGAAAACTCTTTACATAACTATTGGTGAGGAGGAGAACTCATCCTGTGCTAACCATGGTTGCATTTCACAGGAAAAAGGCTCAACGTGGGTAAGGAAATGTTTTAAGGAAACAGTTTCTATTCAGCTGCTGTCTAAAGAAAAATATGAAGCCTCCACTGAATTTCCCCCAAATCTTTCTCCTTGGAAGCTTGTGTGATACTCCAAGTAGCTGTAGGAATCTTTCCAGTCCAATCAAGCTCAAAGCTGCTGCTGCTGGCTGCCTGAGTCACTCGTACAAAGGCTTTCCATGCCACTTTACTTAGAAGGATGTTACCTTAACTTCAAATTCCAAGAATAATACAGGGAGGGCTTTGCCTAGCCTGGATGTGAATTTAATGCCTGGCTGACCAAGGCAGGCTCTGCCTGTCCTGTACAATATCTGGCTTCACAGAGCTACACTGGCACACCGGTGCAGTGCTTTCCACAGAGGAGGAGAATGCAGTGGAAGGATGTGAGTACCTGAGGGATCAGCAAGGACACAAAAACATCCATCACTGAACCAAACACTGCAAAGGTGGGACAAGCAGAGCTGTGGGAGCTGCATGGTGACAGTGTCCATGAGGGGACTTGCCCAGCTGGGACCTCACTTGCTTGGCTTAGGAATCTGGCCACTCTAGCAGAGCACACAATCCAAAAGAGAGCAGCCACCTCATCCAACTCCTCCTCCTCCCAGGCTATGAAGCCAGGCTTACAAAGAATTGCTGCTTTTCTCAGGTCTATGGAATCTCCTGTAAAAGTCTAGGCTCTGGGAGCTGTGTGATTACTTGAGATTTCCCCAGCATTCATTTAAAAACGCAATTGTAAGCTTCACAGTTGGAGAGAAAAGCTTAATAATGCAACTGCATGCAGACCTGAAAATAGACTCAAAAAAATTTAAAGGACTCCCAAATACACCTGGCAATGCTGGATTCCAGCTTCACTGGTGCATTCCGTTTCCTTCAAGCTTTTCTTGCAAGCACAGAGAAACCAGGGAGAGAACAAAAAACCCCAAAATAATAAAAAGGAACTCATAACTGTAAAAGTTCAAAAACACAGACGCAAGAATTAGGAGAAGATGCAGTGCCAGAAATTAACTCATTTACAAAGCCTGCCTGGGCTGCTGGGGTCCCTTTAACTGAACACACTCAGCACAGAAATGAGTCCGCATTTATGTGATGAAAAATGCCGATGAACGTCATCACCGTGCAATGGCCTCAAAATTGATTTGTAGGGGGTAGGAAGATTTTGTTTCACCTTCCTTAGTGGGGAAGCCAGACAGAGCTTTAAGCTTTATTGACTCTGGTATTACAGTCACAGTTGCTGGTCTTTCAACCTGTCCCAGAATTGGAGAGAGGTTTTTTTCTCTGTGTGACTGGATACTGTAGCATGGTCGATTCTGTGCTGAATTGAAATTCATCAGAGCCTGCTTTGTCTCAACAGAGTAATAAAAGCCTAAAATGTTATTATGCATGAAATGGTTATGGAGCTGGTGAAAGGGTTGTTTCTCCCCCTGGTTGCAAAAAAGGGGAGGAGAGGGGAAATACCTGACCTGACAATAAAAAGTGACTGGAAGAAAGATAAGTATTTCATATAAAATTGGTTCTACCTGCAAAATCGTGTGAGGGAAGCAAAGAGCATCAAATGGATCTCAGAGAAGGTGCCCAAATGATGAGATAAGAACCTCATCCAGGCCTGGTGCTGCTCAGTGCAGGGGATTCAGCTGAAATCTGTCTCTGCTCACAGTTAACCCACTGTTTAAACACAGATGCAGCCTGCACATCCACCTCTTTTCTTGATCTTCTAACATGAAACATTAGCAGATACTCCAGGGCACAGCACACTTGTGCCAACACAACACAGGGCTCCCCTGGCTCCAGTCCTGCAGAAAATTATGCACTTACTATACCCCTGTGGCCCAAGTGAGCATTTGTAAAAATTCCTCATGGAATCAAAAGGCCTCGGCAAGACTCAGCTTTCCTAATAGAAACCAAATTGGGAAAATATGTGCACACAGTTACGATGTGACTGAGGGTAGGAGAGAACCACTGTAACAGGTCAAGACACCTTGATCTTTAAAGGTTCATCCCTCCCAGCCTAAACATTGCCCATGGAATACCTGAGGTTTAGGGTGCATTTTGTGCTGTTTGAGGCAGTCTGGGGGTGATGCTGCAGTGTTAAACTCTGGCTGCATGTGCAGTGGAAAGGGGGCAGCTCACACAGGCACTTCTGGATGAAGGGCACACTCTGTGCAGCTTTTCTGTCCAAGTGCCTATTAGAGCTAATTAGCAATTAAGTAATTGAATTATATACAGTTGCACAAAACACATATGCATATACACAGGTAAGTGCAATGCACTAGTGTGCATATATAAATATATAGGTATATCTATATATCTATATTTCTAGATATAATTTGTTCAGTACCACGTACCCATAAAATAAAGACACAGGGGGAACCTTGCCCTTGCTGAACTGGGTGGGGGTTTGCTAATTTGCTTGGATGGCACCCAGGCTCTGCCTGTGGCTGTTTCCCACCCATTCCAGAGGCAGCTCCATGACAGGGCAGCCTACACCTACGTACCATCACCTGCAGGGTCAGACTGAGACTCCCTTGCTGAACAGGGTAGCAGGAGATTTACAGCCATGCTCAACACCCTTGAGCTGCTAGGCACTTTCAAGATTTTGAAGGAGGTAAGAAAAACTCCCAAACACGTGCTAAACAAACCCACAATGTCTGTGTGCTTCTGTAAATCGCTCGATATAAACCACACATTGTTTACCCCTGTGAAAAAAAGGCTCATGAAAGTGTCTGGTCTCCAACCCCCCTCGGATCCTCTCAGAGGGGGGCTCTCAAAGCAATAACTATTAAAATGTTCCTGCCATTTGTCTAATGCAATTCCATGCTCCACATCCATCTTTGGCGAGCTGACTTTCATTAACACTTCAAAAATAATTTAAGGTTTTTGCGGTGAAGGTTAGAAACTTTTCACAGCCCAGAGCTAATAGCTCTGCTGTTTACATGCGATAATGTCTTGATAACCTTTTCAAACACGCTGTGGCCGGCAGCTGGGACCTGTCCCTGCTATTTTTGTTCCCAGAATGTAACAGCAGAAATGCGATGACTTTGTGCCCCTGAAATGGTCACATTTCTTCTCTTTAGGCTTTGCTTCCATTACAGCACTAACAGAAGGGGCCTCACCTTTTCAAGAGGCTCCCGGTGTACTGAAATACAGTCCTGGCTGTCCTTTCCCTGGAGGAATGAAACAAGCTGATTGTCTCACTGGAAACCCAGTTTTGGGGAATAGGAGGAGGGTAGGCAGCCTGCCTTGCCAATCCAGGGGTGCCTTGGAGAAGGCAATGAACCTACACGAACCGTTTTGCTCAGAAGAATAAGGGCAGGATTCTTGTTTTCAGATGCTGGATGGACAAAGGCACAATTCTACAGTGTTTATTCCAACACTGCAGCAAAACAAGTTCTGCAGCTCTCTTGCTTTTCTTTGCTTGAGTTGTGCACAGATTACAAATCCGTACTGGTGACATGGCAGGCTGGCAAACAGCAGCTGGATGCTGTGGCATCCATAGGCTAGAAAATGTTGTCTCTGTCAAAAAGCAGGGATCTCACTTGCTTCAGTCTCCTGCCTGCTCAACGGCTGGAACAGGGATGGAAGGATGCTGTAGTTTCTAAAAGGCTTTCTAAAAACATCACGCCAGTCTAATTTCAGCATACTGTCCTTAAAATTACTGGGCCAAAAAATGCCCTCAGATACAATTTACATGGAAATATTCAGTCCCATGGAGAGCTCCAAGAGGGGTTTTCTCTCCCCTAAACCCAGAAGCAAATAAATGCAGCTGCTCCAAACTGATAGCGAGTAAAGGCCCTGAAGCTGAGAGAATGGGACCAGTCCATTCCTATTAAGTTAAAACATTAAAAGTCCTGGACAAGCTGTAAAAAAACAGAGACATGATCAACTCAGTGAAATTTACAGCAGACCTGGGGGCACATCCACAATTTTCTCTCTCCTGGGAGCTCTGCTAGATACAGCTTGGAGCAGCCAGAAGCACCACAGCACGTGTTACAAACATTGGGCTAAATGAGCCCTAAAAGAAATGGTTTTAATGATCATCTTTCTCCTTTTGGGCAGGGACATGAGAGGCAGAGGTCAATTTCTGTCAGGCTCCCTGTAGCCTTCTTGAAACCATTCAGAAACCAGATGAGGTGAAATGAGGGGTTGTGAATTCTTCTCAGTCTAGAGAGGGTTCCAGAGGGCCCCGTGGTGCCCATGGGTGACGTGGGCTGCTGCCACCACTGAGGGCTTGTCCTGGAGAGATGGATCTGCACATGGGATCCTAGAGAGCATGGGGTAAAGTATTTCTGGCTACTACAGAGTCACTACCGAGTGTCTTGAAGACAAATACAGGCTTTTGATCTCCATCCAAGTGCTTTAATTTTTTAAGGTTGAGAAATGATGACAAAAAACTTCTAAAAGATTCCTTGGCTGGGAAGGAGAGGGGAGTAAATCAAAGAGCAAGGTATACATCCTACAATTTATTGTGGCTTATTTAGGCAGCCTGGCTAAATACTCCACAGAAAGCTGCAAATTCAGCAGAAATTCTGCAAGGAGTTAGCGTAGCAAATGAGAACAGATAGTGATCAGGCTAGAGAACAGCAAAGCAGAGTCATTGTTAATTAAGAGACCTAAACGATGAGACCCGCTGAATTAGGTCAGTGAATATTGCCCCTTCCTGCTCCAGTTTTAGGTTGTGTAAATGACTTCAAGCCAGGTCGTTTTCAGAGTTCCTGCAGTTGCCAGTGGGGCCGTGTAATGGACATGAGAAACTCCGCCAAGAAATACCCAACAATTTAGATCTGCTCTAGAACTGGGTCAACATACGGCAAAAGAAAATTAAAGTCAACAAATGCAAAGTAATGTTCGTCGCCACACGATCCTCGGAACCCCTGCTAAGCCTAATTTATATAAATGGCTCCGAGAAGCTGACTACAAACTGGTTAATCCTGCTGACAGCACAGAAGTGGGGAAGTGGACATGGAGAGGGAAGGAAAAAAGCAAGCAAAGAAATTCTACAGAGTCCTTAGCTTTGCTGGGTAATTTGGACAAGGTGCAGCAAATAGCTCCTAATGTTGACAAATGCAAAAGCAATACAATTTATTTGCAAGATCTCAGGACAAAATGGGAATTGCCTTGAACTTTAGCGAGGGGAGGCTAAAATGGCTGCAGCAGGAAGTCAGCAGCCTTTTTCACACAAAAGCCAGGTGGCACAACCACCTAATGCATTTTTAAGCTAGGAAAGAAATCAAGGTGAACAGAAAGAAAAAAAGAGCAACATTCAGGTTGCTTAAAGATAACCCCCCAAAAGCAGCCAAATGGACCTGCATCTATTATTACATCTCTACAGCAAAGTCTTTAGCTGGCAAAAACACCTGCACAGCTGATACTCTGCAAAGCCTAAGCACGGGCAAGACCTTGCTATAAGTGAACGCAGTAACCTTTGTGTGAGCCAGAGGGAAAGGGGCTGCAGTTAATTCTGGGTGACTTCTGAGTTACTTCTGGCAAGGCCTGCTTAGAAATTTCACTCCTGTGTCACATGAGCAGCCCTAGAGTACAGAAATGACAATCTCCAAACCAAAAGCCACATCTTAGAGAGAAGGTGTTTTTTGTCATTGCCTCAAGATTGATTCCAGTCATACCCAAATGTGTTGCAAGGAAGACTTTTCCAAATGATCAGGAGCTGAAAGGACATAAGGTAGTGAGAAGCCAGTTTTGAGGGAGAACCATCACAAGTTCTAACCCTGCCCACGCCAGCCTAGCCAAGTGATCACACTGCAGCACAGGGCAGGCTAAAGAGATCAAGCCTAAAACTGAAAAAGAGGCAGAATCAACTTATTTTAAAACCAAAACTTCCCAGACTGTCCTCCATCTTCATAAAGAGCAATAGAAAGTAACCTTTTGGAATACCATAGTTCAGTTCAGACATTAAGAGCAGACTGCACTTTGCTTTGGCAAATATTTTACACAGCCATGGCTGACCTAGATAGAGTGATCCATGCTGTAATAGTGAAATGAGCAGCAGGAAAACCTATAGGACTACTGTAGGCTATAAAGAGGGTGAGTTCAGAAAGGAACCTAAAAGGGAGGGAATGAAAAATACAACACAGATGACATCACAAGTGCCGTAGTCAAGGAAACGTTTCATTTTTTCCCTCAGTTCAGAGCAAGCAATAATAAAATGGACAAAAATAGGAATTCAGAGCCATTCCTATCTTCTTCCCTGAGATTATACAACTTTCAGAGACAATAAAAAGCAAGGTTTAGTCAGTGTAGACTTAGGATCTAATCTTCACAAAGGTTTGATCTTTCAATGTTCAGTTCATAGTAATTTTGTTCCTCACTTCAATGCACATTGCATCAGCCCAGGAACAACAGAACACTGTGTACATAGTGAGAACTCTTTATCAGCCCCTTTTTGGGGTGGTCTATCAACCACCAACGATGTGTTATAGCATTTTATTAGCTACTCTAGGTTAAATGCTTGCAGCATTGTCAAGGTGTTGTGATTGTGCAGCTGAACTCCATTTTGAATCTCTTTATGAATGTCATCTCCTGGAGCACAACAGCCAACAAGCCATTACGTTTCTTATCCCAAACTAAATACCTCTGGCTCACAGGACCTGCTGAATTGTACCAGTGTCCCCCTTCCACTGTCAGAGCTTTCTACTCCCTAAAGTTTAGCAAGCATTTAAAAAGATTTTCACAGAAACGTGTCTCATATCCAGAGGATGGAAACATCTTCTCCCTAAAAAAATTCAGTCACAAAGCAACAAGCAAGACCACATCAGAAAGAAAAAGGAAAATAACGGATGTTAGGCACTGTATTTCGCCTTTAGTTAATCAACATATCTTAACACCCCCATTCCTAGGGCAACATAAACAAGTCTATCAGAGAGTCCCCACTTCTCCACACTACCGTGATTAAAGTAGATCCCAGTCATTCCCAAATGTAAATTCAAAAAAGATGCTTCTCATTTTGCAAATTACTCAACCTTTTCTTGACCCAATGTCGCACATTTCGTCACAAGGGGATGCACATTCCTCTACTGCAGGACACGCAGAACCTGGAAAATGCCCCCACAAAGATGTAGCCCAAGGCTGGGGGGCACTGGCCATCCCGTGGCATTCTGAACCAGGGGAGGGGTAGCAGTGCTGCAGTACCAGTGCAGGACTGGAAGAAACACAGCATATCTGCCCCCCAAATCCTGGGTGTTCATCTTACCAAGTGAGCCTTCCATATGAGGTCAAGAAAATACTGGTCAAAAAATATTGTTCCTTTTATTGCTTATACATTTATTTCTTACCCTCTCTTATGGAATGAGCTAGTGAAAAAATACTGGCGTCTTTTATTTCGTTTTAAGCTATTATATCATCTTCTTACATTTTTATGTTCGTTAGAGATTCCTAACCTTTGAGTCAACACTCTAACTAATATTTAGATACTAATTTGGGAATCACAAACAGATCAGTGGCTACTAAAGATAGCCTGATGCATACTCTGGATCAGAAAGTTCTTGATGCTCTGACTGCAAAAAACTGGGTGAATACCTCAAAATTTCCTCTGCCTTATGTCTCCCAGTTTGATTCATCTTTAGTACTATTCAGTAAAACTTTATTGCCACTAAAAGCTTTATCAAAGTGCATAGTGTTGCCTGAGGTCAGACCAGCCAAGCCTTGAGCCTCATATGAACTGTTTTGATGCATGGAAAATCTGTCTTTAACAATTCCAGCCTCTCCTAATAAACTGGCCCATCCCTAAAGAGCACCGACTTTGAAACATAATTAACCTCCACGTATTCTGCCTTGTGCAGCGAATAGCACTAGGAAGAGAGAGGGCTTTTTATCTGATTCACTCTTAACTGTTAAATCATGATTCCTTTTATTACGTTTTTGTGCATTTCATCCTAGTGGGACACGGAAACAAGTTTGGGTAGTTTCATTGCCTGAATTTTCTGCTGCACACCAGCTGTTTTGGTGGCTACACTCTCTGCACTGGAAAAGAGCATTTATTTCCCATTTCTATACTGTCTCTACCACTTTCCTAGGAGGGAAAGATCTTTTCCCTAACACAATTAAAATAAATATAACAAAATATTTCTTCATACTATATCTAGGCATTGTAAAGCCATTTTGTGGTGATGAAGTTATACACCTCCCAGTTTAATTCAGTTTTATATCTGTGCAGTTAAGCTGAAGCTTTGGCAGAGTATACAGTGCTATAGAGAGCCCAGACCAGGCAGGACTAGACCTTTTATGGAGGGCTTGCTCCAGGATTGCTTCCCCACGTACACTGGTGATCTGGGGAGCTCCTTGCTGCCAAAAATCAAGGAAATTAAGAACCTGACAGCATTCAAAAGAGAGGACAGAGCACAGAAACATTGTTTAGCCTGTGGACCAGGGGAGAACGTGGGATGAGCAGCAGGGAATGAGAAAAGGGAGACCCGGCAGGTTTTAGGGAAGATGGACGAGAAGCTGCACAGCTCACTGACAGCACTTGGGCCTCCATGACTTTCTCAGGTCACCCTGCCAATTTGCTGCTGCAGGAGGAAGGGGAAGCCATCACAGCCAGCTTTGCAGGCTGGGTACAATCCTGCTCCTGCAGCTTGTTGGAGCACTGGGAAAAGGATGACCTTGTTTGGCAGGGAACTTTGCACACTGTGCAAAGGGAACACTTTGCACACTTTGCACAGGGAACTGTGCCCATGTCAGGTCCCCAGGACAGCACAGCACCCACCAAACCAGCACCGGGCAGATACAACCACGCCCACCCCTTGTTGGCAGCTTCAGAGAAAGGCCCTGTTTGGCTCCAGGTAGGCAAGGACCAGCACAATGTGCTCCCTGCACTGTTTCTGTGCCTTCCAGGCAGTTTGGACTGTTCACTGCAGGGCTGTGACAGGCACTACATCCACTCTTTCTCCCACATGCACTTTGTGTAATATCTGGATTAAGGATGCCTCCTCTTGTCATTCAAGCTGTCTGCTCCACTGCTCAGAGCTGAGCTGGCTGGAAAAGGGAGAGTCACAAGAGCTGATATTCTCAACTTGCAGAATTTCTTCCATAAAGAAGGGATTTAGTACATTTGGTATCTCAGTTTAGATGGAAAGACAAGGAGAAAGCAGACACCCATGAATTTGAAGGGAATGAAGCTGCATGGAGAAAGTTGGTGAGAGTTGTCCCCATAACCACCAGAAATATCTGATCTTCCTTCCTGCCTTGCTGAAAGAATCCTTTTGTTTGCCCAAATGCAGCCATTGCCAACTCTCATACCCAAAATAATTAGACTTGTGACATTTAAAGGAAGGACTTTGGCAGGTGAGAAACAGCAGAAGAAAAGCGCAGCAAAATGCCATTCTGCACCAGCCTTCCAGGGAACAGTGATATGGGGCAGCTACAGTCTGGCTGGAAAAAAGTGGGATGGGAAAAAGGGGATGTGAGTTGTTGAAAAGGCCACAGAGGCTCAAGGTGTCTGCCTCACTCATCTAACCTGCGTGTCTCTCAAGCAGAGGAGCAAAGTGCTGTCCCTGCTGGTTCCTGGTGGGCAGCAATGAAAGGAGGCACACAAAGTGATATTTCTCTCTCTCTTGCCTTGAGCAGGTGCCAGCAGAAAGCTTTGGCAGCTGCCGAGTGTTGTGCTCTGGGAATTTCTGCAGCACAGAGTGTTGGTCTCACTGCCGCAGTTGGATGACACCAGACCCGTTGGTGACAATGAGCCTTACAAGGAGAAGTGAAGGTGTAAAAACAAGATGAAATCCAAGCTGTGTTCTTTTGCAGGGCAGAAAGCATTTACTGACGTCAAGAGCTGCAGCCCGTTCCATTTGAGGTGCGTGTCGTGCCCAAAATGAATTCAAGAGGCCACGAATTCACCTGGAAGATCGATTTCATGGCCCGAGAGTCAGAATATTAACTCTGCTTCGCTCAGCTCCAAAACAGCCCCTCTTTTTTCATTTGTGCTGCTCCTCACAGCCACAGCCACGCCGCCTTTCTCTGCCAAGGCTGGGAGAGCGCTGTGTGTCACCCCCCGCAGGCACCAGTGTCCAAAGGCAATTAGCAGCGAGAGGATTAGGGAGCTGGGAAGTGTGTGGGATGAAGTGTGAGGCCAGGGAGAGGAGAAGGCTCACAGGGCTGATCTCACCCTTACCCACGTGCAGGACCATTGTGCCAGTCCCACAGCAGATGGGGCGACACCTGATTTTTATTCCCAAAGAAAGTAACAGGTGGAAAGAAGGACTGCTTTCTGCAGAGAGGAATCAAAGCAATGCTAATTAAGCACCGTGCCTGCCTCTCTGCTTTGTTGCCAGCATCCTTTGTTGAGCCAAAAGCTACAGCGGTGACTTTGGGGCAGATTTCATCTTTGGTGTCACTTTGATGATTTCAGTAGAAACACAACAGGTGATGCAGGAGGAAACTAGGCAAGTAACTTGAATAAACTTGCACCCAAGGTGCCAAACAGCCCCAATGTACAGCCAGTTCTTCATCATCCTCACAGTGAAGGATATCCTGCCCTGCTCGCTGTCTCTCATTTTGACCCAGCTCGCTACACATCACCTGGTGCACTTGACCAAGAGGAACAAAAAAGTACATCCTGTGTGGCCTGTGCTTCATCCCACTCACACAGTTAGCCTTGTTCTAAGTCCAGCTCCAACATTCCACTCCCTGGAGCAAAGAAAGAGGCAATCAGCTTGCCCAAACACAAAGAACCAAGCACCAAAGCAGATCAGGAGCAGTACAAGTTGCAGAGAGGGAGCTTTGGGAGAGGGGAAAGTCTTTGCTGCCTCTTTCTTCCTTCCAACCCCTTTAACATCCCCAAACACACTGCAAAGCCAACACAGATTACAAGGCGACTGGAGGATGAGGATGAGCAAGAACAGTGGCATTTGCAAAGAGACAGACATACACAGTCAGGGAATGAGGAGAGAGAATCCCACCAGGAGCTGGTGCTCGGCATCTCTGTTTGCCCTGCAGCAGTTTCTGAAGCATGAAGGTGCCTACAAACTGGCTCCCACTGTCCCTGCACCACAGCTCAGCTCTTCCAGGGCTATGGGAAGGTGATTGGATCCCTGCTCTGCCTTCCTCCAGCACTCCCCCTCTGCAGCTCATTGTCTGTTGATGCACCCACTGTGGGTTTCCAGCTCCTGACAGGGTTAATTGGCAGGCCCAGTGGGGGAAATAAAATGTTTCAGCTCTGTGGTTGCTTTTTTTGTCCTTTTTTGCTCGTGAGGCTGTGGGAAAGTGCTGGCTCCTGAAGGGTTACAGAGCAAGCACAGCAGGTAGCCAGCTGCTCTAGATCTCTACCATTTATTCCTGGCCCCTATTTGTGCCCCTTGCTCAGGTGCATTTGGCAGACACACATCCCTGCTCCTCAAACCCAGGGCTATGGGGAGCAGAGGGCACAGGTCAGGACTGGGAGATGACCGGGGCTGAGGGGGACAAGCCAACAGGCACAGCCCTGGGCACTGAGGCCCATTCTGCACCCAGGGCTTCTGTAGCCCTTTTTCTCTCCCTCTGAGGCTGGGCTTCAGCAGAGACAAAAGCCCCCTCCCAGCTTCTTCTCTGAAAGCACTCTCATTCCTTTTCCATTTTCATCTAAGTTTCCAATGAAGATTTATTACTCTGAGTGATTACGCTGTCAGCCAAATGAGCAGGGAATAGGAATATCCTTTCTTCTTGCATTCCAGCCACTAGCCCGTTTGGCTCTCAGCAAAAAGAGGAGATTTAGCATGATTTTAGTCCCTTTTTCTTGCAGGTATTATTTATTTTCAGGCTGACAGCATGTGGGAAAACCCATCAAGAATCAGAACCCTGGGGCACGAAGCCAGGTTGTTATTCACCTATTTAAAACCTCGAAGGAATGGGGTGGTCAGTTAAGTGTAAGTCATGCAAAACTCCAAGGCAAAGACTCCCCATCAACACTGAAAACCAGTCAGATGTGGCATGAGAAGCAACTAACAACAGGCAAAGAGGGCGGTGAGGAGACAGAAATGTCAAAGCAGAAGACAGCAATAGTTCCCATCCTACACTCATAAAACAGGAATTGTACACAGGATGACAATTGCCAAGGAGATGAAACACGCATGGATATGCAAAGAGATTTTATCCAAGACCTATGAGATCAAGATTTATTTTTGAAGATTGGTTTGTTGGGTTTGTTGTTGTTGTTGTTGTGTTTGGGTTTTTTTTTTTCCCCCTGGCATGGGTGGGGAGTGGGACATTTTTGTTTTTATTTCCTTGTGACAAGAATATTCCCCTGTCATGTGAGAATGCAGCTGCAACAGTGCCACCACACTATACCTGAATGACAAGGACACGAACCCAAATGTAAATAAAAAGAGTACCCAACTAGTCTGATTTTGGTGCCCACCTGTGAGAAATGCAAGTAACAAACAGATTGCATCAAAAAAAACACCCCTCATGCTGGATTTCTGACATAACTGGTTAGATTATTAAAATGGTAATCAGTAAAAAGGGCAATTTCAATCAATCAACTTCATCTCCTAAGGAGAAGCCACAGGAGGGAGAGTGAAGGAGTCAGGAGATCTGGTTGTGCAGATTTAGGCAAATCACTTTGCTCTGTGTGCCTGTTCCATTTTCCTTTTATCTCACTAGACTGTGTCCTAGCACTGTGTCATCGTCTAGACAACGCCATTTCTCCCATCCTGCATTTTCATCCAAGAAAAAAACTGGCAGAGGAAAGGACAGGCACCGAGGCTGCAAAGCTCTTTACAGAGCCGCAAACAGATTCAGATCCCCACATCTCAACATCCCTAGTCACCAGTAAATGGCCAGAAAACCCTCTGGCAAAATGTTCCTTTTTTTTCTTTCCTTATGTTGGTCCAACAGAGAGCGACAGCTTGCTATTCCGTGAGCCCAAACACAGCACCCTGCTCGGGGGAGCCGAGGGCTCAGCCCCGCTGCTGCTCCGTGCGTGTCAGCACAACACCACTTCTGCTCTCAGTTTGCTTTGACAAAATCCAGGGAACGGCACAGAAACGCGGCGTTAAAAAAAACCCAAGCCCTGTTACGATGGCAGAGCCGAGAGCTGCTAACCAGGAAAGGCTGGGAAGGAGGGAAGAATGGAGGGAGGCAGTGTGACCACCCCCAGGCCGGGTGGGGGGACGGCGGCGGAGCCACAGCCGAGCACAGGTATCGTGAGATTGTGACAAACAGAGCGACCCCTTCACCTCAGCTCAAACACGAGGTCCCAAAAGGCCCTCAATCAAAACAGGGCTGAAGCATCCTCCCAAGGTCAGTGCAGACAAAGCTCACAGGGAAAACACAGCATTTTCGGGGACTGGTGATGCCAGCGAGGTTTGCCCGGCTCCCCTCAGGCCCCTCGGCAGGCTGTGGATGGAGCCGTGGGATGGGGTCCCCAAACTGCCCGAGCTGCAGAGCACACTGGGGAAATAAATGACAGAAACAATGTCCCTTTGGGTTCTTCTCTTTCTTTCCATATTATCGTGTCACTGTGCATGTCACCTTGTAATACTGGGTTATTTATCATCGCTGAGTGCCCGGATTAGCCCTGCTAGAGAAAAATCAAAGAAAGCAGCAGGGGCTGGGGTTTGATGAGAAGGAAACAAATTCTTCCCTTCGAGAGCATGCAACCTTCTCTGCTACCCCATGCACACCCACACACGCAATCCCAGGCTGCTCCTTTCCCCCGCCAGCAGCTCCTTTCAGCCTCACGCATCCCTGCTCTTCTCCCTTTTCTCTGCTCGGATTCAGAGCCTCGTTTCTATGGATTTCTGTGTCAACTCCCTCAAGGATATTCACTGGAATGGACACATTTACAGGATGACTAACGTTCTGAAAGCAGGTGGTGCTATTATAGTCATACAAAAGCCACCTATTTTTGGTGCCTCGTGCTGTCATCCTGTTAGGCTCTGCTCTGCTTTGCTTTGCCTCGTTATTGTACCAACTTCTCAGCACCGCTACTCTGGGCTGCTCCAGTTCCAGCTCTGTCTGCAGAGGCCTGATAGAAGAGCATCTTTGTTCACTGCAATGGTGGCTTGGAGCTTCCCCTCACAAAAAGAGGCCTGCAAGTTTCTTTTGCTGTCATCATTCATTTCCTTCATGAATCTTGAGAATGTACTTAAGAAGAAAAGTTCTGGTGTATATCTAATGTATGCATGCACTCACGCATATAAATTTTCCTATGCAGAGCAGCAGCCTTAAAGTGAAATGTTAGAAGTTGACTATATTCACTTTATCCTTATGTCACATTTCAGGTAATCACTTTGAAAGTCATCAGGTAAATTTTGAGTATTGTCTATGTTCTTCAGTTATGTCTGTTCACATTAACTGCTTTAATATCTCAGCTTGTGTTGGCTGGAAACTCTTAGCTTGTCTCCTTTCAGTTCTTGGCACACGGTCCTACCTGTCCCTGCACTCCTGGGCTTGGTTGGTAGCACTGCAAGGGTGCTGTACTTATCTGCAGCCACAGACCATCTCTGCCTAAATTCCACCTAAGCACCCAGCACTGACGAGGAAAGCGAGATGGAGCACAGGCACAGAGTTTAAATAAAATCACATTATTAGCAGCCACATTTCCCGAACCTCAGTTCTGAGACCTTACTAGACTAATAGTGAAATGACCAGGAACAAACAATGTCAGCATATGACAGTTTAAAAGTGCACATAACAGAGCAGAGACCACTGCAGGAAGATCCTCAGGCAGACCAAAACCACCAGAATCTCCTATGTCCTCTTCACCTTGAAGAGAGAAGCTGGATTTTCACTTTCAGCTCGGCAATTTGCAAAACCTGGCAATCTTGGCTCCAGCTCCTTTTACTCCTCATAAAGGCAGTGGAGGGCAGTGTAAATTGTGTATGTGCTTCCCAAAGTGGTTTATGCCAATCCAGCTCGCGTGCAAGGGATTTGCATTCAGAGGGTTCACAATAAGTACAGAATTATTAATACAGTGTTGCACTCGATGCTGAGCTGAGACACTGCTTGTAACCAGGGGAAAAAACCACTACCCTTCTGCTGTAAAGCATCTAAATGGGAATCAGGCTCAGTCTTGTCTCATAGCGTAAATGTCCTGACCTGCTGTTCCCTACTTTGTAACACAAATTCAGCTATAATCAATTATGGCTTGAAACATTCCTTAAACGTAGAGAAAAATCCAAAGCACATGCAAAGGCCTCTGATGGTAACTGATGTGATAAAGCAGTGCAGGAAACTCCTTTTTCTTAAGGCTGATTTTAAAAGCCTCTGCAGACAGATGCAGTTGCTGTGCTATGTACTGCTAACCTTGAACTGACATTAACAAGTGTATCCAAACTTTCCTTTTCCAGCCAGGATGGGGACTTCTCTGACAGCTGCTGCCCATTCCCCTCTCCCCTCATTTCATCACCAGCTGTCTCTTGGTAATCGACAGAGGTCAAATCTAGATCCCATTGGGATTCACGGTGAGAGCTATTGACATCAACAGGTCAGGAATAGCCAAGAGAGGATTTATACAACAGGGAGCAGGGAACACGAGCGGGAAAAGGCCACCCCAATCTCAGCTGGCATAAATCAAGATAGAAACAGATTTACAACTGATAAGACAGGGGAAAGAAGACAAAAGAGAATAAAAGTGTCTTTATTTAATCAGCTCAGATGCAAACACAATCTCCTCACAGCCCTGGGTCACAGGAAAGCTCAGAGCTGGCCAGGCTGCTGCAATGGGGATGCTCCGTATCCTCCAACCGCTACTGCCGCCAGGGCAGGCCGGACACAGAGAGGAAGCAAAGGGAGGAAAAACACGCTTTGTTCCTGATTTTAGCAACCATCAGGAAAACATGCCCTGCTCTCAGCCGGCTGCCACGGAGGGATGGCACGGTCGGTGCCAGAAGAGGGCACTTGAGCTCCAGCAAGCGGGAGATGCGCGGCTCCGCTCCGGCAGGACCGGCCCCGCCTGCGACACGGCCACGGGGATGCGCGAACAGGCATCGGGCTGGTGCTCCCGAGAGCTGGCACAGAGTGCTTTCCTCGCTGGTTTTCCTGCCTCGGGGCTTCCTCGAGTCCCCTCATGAGCAAAGAGCTGGAGCTGGTGCTCCTGCTTCACGCAGGTCCCTAACCTGGGTTCCTCCAGCAATATGGATCGCGTGCCAGCTAAAATTTTCTCCGTGCCAGAGCATTTTGTGGTCACTCCCCCAGATAGACCCTCCGGAGTGTAGTAACATTTACACTCCCTCCAGCCTTGCCCCCAACAGAGGCATTTCTTGAGTCCCTTTCCTTTGCTCAGTTGCCTGTTCTCATCAAACTTGCCCAAACTTAATACTGCTGAGACCTCTTGTTGGTTGAAACAAAAAAAAGAGGTCAGAAGTTTTGGGGTGAATGTATATGAAACATACAAATGCCTGCTGCCCAGAAAAGCATCCTAAACACAGAGGCTACCTGCTTTTCCCAGCTGTGTCATCTGGTTCAAAACCAGACTGGTCTCCCTACAAACCTTACTCACTGAAGCACATAAACTGCTCCCATCCCTCCAGGCACAATGTAATCAGCCATGCCTCATCTCCTTAGAAAGCTCCTGACAACAAAATTTCACAGCTTATGCAAAAACCTGAATTATAGGCAAGAAAGGCCAGAAGAGATGAACAAAAACAAACTGAGTGATACAGCAAGTATGAGAATTTAGGTCCTGTTTTGAAAGCTTTGTTTCTTTTCTGTGGTGTTCCCTATGACAAATATGAAGCCATTTTCTTGTTTGAGATAGGCGAGCACAAAGTAATGGCTAATGTGTCTGAACCAGTCCATAAACTCCCCCTGCATTAATCTATACCTTCTAATTCTAAGTGGCTGTCTCGGACAGGTTAGCCCTCTGTTTGCATCTCAAAAGTTTCCAGACACATGAATAAACCAAGCACGGATAAAGCGGGTCTGAAGGTCTGTTTCTCAGATGGATCTGGCAGCTGCCTTGGTTTATTGGCAGCTCATTTATCATCTCAAGAAAAATATTGATGGTTCTGGAGACACAGGCCCTTTCTGTGTCCTGGCTGAAGGAAAGCTGTCCTTCTGGGCAGGCTTTGGAAAGAAAGTCAATGCAACAAAATCTGCTTGGCAGAAACGTGAGGGATGTGGTGCAAAGAGGAATCATTAAGTAAGGAAGAAGGAACACCAGGATGATCACCCTGTTGGCCCAGGAGCAGCCCAGTTTCAAATCTTCACACTATTACAGCCAGAATGTGAGACTGTGAGAGTGCTAACAGGCACAGCCATGGGCATCTTCTCAAGTGGAGCTGTCACTGCTGCACAGGAAGAGACAAAGAACCTGAAGCTGTGTTCTGCCAACAGAACCAGCCACTTAGCAGACCTGGAAGAAATTGCAGAAACTCAATAATGAAAAGGCTTGAAAACAGGAATAGAGGGGCTGAAGTACTGGAAACTCCCTCCCCTTGGGCTGGCAGAATCATGCACTCCTGACTCCACATAGGAGCACTGGCAGTCCAGCTGCCTCTCTTGTAGAGAGACACCGGGAAGACAACTGGAGCCTCCGAGCCATTTCCATTCCCTATCTGGATCAAACCAGCTGCATTCCACTTGAACAACATATTTAGGGATTTACTGAAAGTAATATTGAGATCTGTCATGTATTGGTGTGGTGGGGAGAGATCTCACTTTGCACATGTCCCCCCAAAATTGCTCCAGCCAAATGTCTACAGAAGCCAGTCCAGTGTAAGCTTTTGCTACACGAGACACTCCACTGCCCTGCAGATCCTCTTTGCTACATGAGAGGTCTTGAGCAGCTAACCTTCATACTGGATTTCCAGAGGGACTGGATGATGGAGAAAAAATGAGTGGTTTGTCACCTATCATTTGTTTTTTTATGGCATCAGATGACAGTTGCTGGTTTAATAAGGATTGCTTAGTTTCAGAAAAAGAAATAACCAGCCTGACAGAATCATGAATGCCACCTGACTGTGGGAGCATGTTGTCCTGAAGCTGGTTTGCTGGGAAGAGTGATGCACACCAATCATAATGACAGAAAGCAAGGTATTTGGGATATTGGACTTTTCAAAAATGTAATCCCTCCAACAGGCATTGGTTGCCAGATTCTCTTAACGAGATGACCAAAAATTCCAGTCTATGCTGAACAGAAATTCAGTTAATTTAAGAAGTTTTTGAATCCCTCCTAAGTACTGGGAAAAAACAAGAGGACAGGAGAGCAAGCACAGTGCTAAGTGCATCAGGAACTGAACACATGATGTTTACAGCCTGTACTCTCAAACTGAAAGCTTTATTTTTCATTTGGTGCTTATACCTGCTGCTCATGTGACCAGGGTGGGATTTATCCTGAATGCAAATAAAAATCACACAAGAAATACCATTGGAGTCACTGGAGTTGATTCTCCATTACTTGACAACTCAAACAGTTGTCTATAACTAGAGAAAAAATGTAAGATGACAAACCAACTCTAGACACGATTACCTGATCTGGTAATATTTTTCTGCTTATGATGTACAGGGTAAGTACTCAGCAAATAACTACGTAAGCTATGAAATTTCAAATGTGAAATACAGGTGGCTGATGGTCAGTGCTGCTCCCAGGGTAACAGGTAGGAATCACAAAATAAAGCTTGAAGGTGGCAGGCTTAAAACGAACAAGTTATTAGTAAGCTGTGGAAATCCATAACAAGGAATGTTGTGGATTCTAAAAATGTGTACAGGTTCATGGGAGACAAATCCATTGACTGTTAGCTCAGATATAATCAGTGCGTGGGTCTTGGTCTCTTCTCGCAGGTAACAAGTGATAGGACTAGAGAAAATGGCCTCAAGTTGCCCCAGGGGAGGTTTAGGTTGGATATTAGGAAACATTTCTTCACAGAAAGGGTTGTAAGGCACTGGAGCAGGCTGCCCAGGGAAGGGGTGAAGTCACTGTTCCTGGAAGGATTTAAAAGACACGCGGATGTGGCACCTGGAGACATGGTTTAGGGGTGAGCTTGGCAGTGCTGGGTTACTGGTTGGAGAGGTCTGTTCCAACCTAAATGATTTAATGATTCTAATATCTCTGGCTCTGAAGTCCCCAATCCACTAATTGCTGGAAGCCAAAGGATATTCAGGGAAAATAGTTACATGCTTACTCTGTTATTAAATTCTTCTCAAGCACCTTATTTTGACCTCTGTTGGAGACAAGACACTGCAGAGGACTGGTTTTGATCTGAGCTGATTTGGCTGTTCTCTTTGTAAGAGAAAAGACATGAGAGAATCAGACCCACCCTGCTCTTACCAAAACACAAAAGTTTCTGAACACTAGATCAAAGCTGCAGGTTATCTTTAGTTTCTGCCTGAGACATGTTCAGGCTTTGTTTTTCTGAACTGTGGACAAAGTTTCACCTCTAGGTGACAAGAAACCCAGTTGGCTTGGGGTGAGCCTGTACTGGCCTAGGCTTGGATGGGTATTCTCATCACCTGTGCACTGAAACCTGACAGGTTTCTGGCCTCTTTCCACAGAGATTTGATGGGGAAGATGGAATCTGCTTTCCAGAATGCCACAAGATATCCTTTGTTAGGGTTTGCACAGATGTTAGGGGTAAAAATGTATAGAGAAAAGGGAAGTGAAGTCTTGACTCACCAGGGACAAGCTCAGAAAGACAAGATGTTGGATCTGTTTCCTGTGACTTTCATGCCTACTGTCCTCCTCTGGTTTCTAACAATAGACATGCAGCTGTCCCTACTGGAGAGATTAATTGTGGTCTCTCTGCTCATTCAGCCAGCTATTTTTCATGAAACTCATAGGAATGTAATATCTCTGAGACTTTCATCACTGTCAAACTCAGTTGCAATAGGTCAAGCAGCTGAGAAAGACAGACACACAGAGAGAGGCTTGCTTCTTTGCAGAGTTTCCTAAAAACCCATCTCTTATGCCCTTCCAGAATGTTGGTATTTGGGACTAAAGAAGTAGTAGTTAAAAAGTAGCTTCTGCTCCCACCCTAGAATTCCCTTTAATCAACAAGAAGTTCTGCTGAGCCTTTAGGTAGCAAAATATGAAAGAAAGAAGGAATAGTTTGGGTGAAAGACAGTAAAAAGTGCACAAAACCACGAGACAGGGTGTGTCTGACTAGTGAAACACCTCCTGAAAAAAGCCCAATTCGAGGACAGAAAGGCCTGGGGTAGGGCTGATGACCTAAATGCCAACGAGATGGTGAGGACACAGACAAGGCAGGCACAGGGGAGAAGACTCAGCCAGAAGTGAAGAGACACAGAGAAGAGGAAAAAGAAGACAAACATGGAGACACACAAACACCACTACAGGCTGGCAGAAAAGGAGAGACATCTCCCAGAGACACTGCAATTTGGCTGTTTATTGCTTTTTGAAAAACACCTCATTCTGAATGGCTTTTTTCTTTTCATCCCCACTGACATTTAGGAAAGCTTCAAAGCACAGCACTGTCTAAAGCCCTTTCCTCACCTAAGTCTCCAACCCACAGACATTACTCTTTAGTTATAATAACCACTCCCCTCAGACATTTCCAACAAATTGTTAATATCTTTTAAGCCCTGCTCTCCATTGCCTTTCAGATTAGCCTTGCCCTTTCCTTTGCACTTAAGTTTAGCAAGTGTTACTAATAGGAATTTAACATTTACCAAAGAATTATTTTAACTACAGATCTAATAGCATTTGTATGGTGTTCTGAGCACCCAAGAGCCTCATATCAGTTCTATATGCTTAGTTTTGTCTAAGTTGCTTCTAAGAAAAAGGAAATATACAAGCTTATGGAAAAGAAAGTTCATAAGAGGCATTCAAACCCAGGAAAGCCAGTTCCAAAGAGGACAGCAGCAGTGCCTGGAGAGAGCTTTCCCTTCTTTATATTATCCAAAGCCCTGCAATCACTCATGTGGATCAACTGCACCTTCCAACCATTCAGTAAAACCTTGGTCTAAGTGCTGGGTCTAAGTTATTTTTTTTCCCGTGTACAAAAGAAATACTAATAGAAAACTGTAACGATGTTTATTATTAACTGGCAAATTTTATGGGTTTTTTTAATATATCACCGTCAAAACCTATTTGAATGAGAGATTTTTGTTCATGCAGGCCAAGAGTCATTGATAGCTTGAGTGGAAAGCACCAATGAGGCTTTCAGTCAGCAAAACCTCAATGACAGTTTGGCACCAGTAGCATTCAGTGTCTCAACAGAGACCCCAAAGGCTGCAATGGATGAGACCATTTTTAGAGCTGGACTTATGCGGAACAGTCTTCCCAGCCCTACCTAGGCTGAGGAGCACATCCTGTGCCAGCATTGAGTTGAGGACAGCTGGGGGGGTGCAAGGATGGTATTTGCACGTGTGTCTCTAAGATGCTCATGCTCCAGCTGTCCACAAGGTCCCTGTTCCTAAACGCAGTTGTAAATATTGACAGCTCTCAAGTCAGCCTGTCCAAATTCCCTAGTCCAGGCTCACAGGTACTCAAGTCTTCCTGCTCTCTAAAGAAGATATTCATGTATTCATGTCTGAAACTGACTCGAGAGCATTTCTATAAGTCTGGATATGCATCCTACTTACATCTGTTCTCTCCCCTGTACCTTGGTATCCCTGGGAAAGAAATCTGTGTACACAAGAGGAAGGAAAAGGTAACTGAAATCATGTGGTTAAATGGACTCATTTTGAAGATATCTTCCAAGACTGATATTCTACTTTAAACAAAAAAACCCCCAAAACAACAACAAAAAAACCCACTGTAATACACTTTCCACTTTTACAGCGTCTTTCATCTGAGGCTACCAAAGCACTTTGAGATACGGATCCTAAGAAATCCATTACAAAAATTATACATATTCCTAAACTGACTGCAGTCACTTCCCTTAATTTCCATTTCCTTACTGATACTCCCAGACAGTGTTTGCATAGATTGACGCAGCCAGTGCTACAGGCAGATAGATAAACAAATCTACACACAAATATAAACTCTCCCCCACAAACAGCCTCTCTTACAGAAGTATTTTTGTGCAGCCTTGTCCACTCCATTGAACCCTTTGAGAGAATGAGGTGTGGGTACTGCAACACCATGTACTGCTTTGTACTTTCATTCCACTGCACTTCATTAAACAGACTTTCACCGTTTCTTAATTTTCTTTGAGCAGGTCCCACTGTATATACCCGATATGAACAAACACACAGATTCCTTCTGGGTATGAGCCAACAGCTGCAACCCTGAAAAATATCAGCTTCTTATATCATTAACTGAGTTTCCATGGTGCCCTGGGGCAGAGATATTGATGCTTGACAGCATTATCACTATAAAGTAACTTTACAACTCTATAATTTAACTCTATGCTTCCAGTAATATTAAGAGCATTTGAAATTGTGGCTGTAAACCTTGACACTTTCACACAGACTGGGGAGCTGAAGAGAGCATTTTGTTTCCTCTCCTCCAAACCAGCCCTAAACGTGGTTATAAGAAAGAACCAAATACTGGAGAGAAGATGTGCAGGGAGGTCACCCTTAGGAAAACCTGCGGGATTAGGATTAATGCCACCTTTTGCAACACACAGGAAGAAGCCTGTTTCTAGGAGCTTAGCAGAAGAAGTAGGAAGGTGTAGACCTCTGGATGCCTTTTCCTGAATATGTGCCTGATTTATTTTGAAATCATCTTGGCAAGAAGCTCTAGCTGAAGTTCAAACCTAAGCCACAGTGGATAACCTCTGCAGAGCTCCCTCAGCTTTATCAGCACAGCTTTTCATACCTCATTGGCTTTTGCTAGTAATGTTGCCTTTACTGGCTGGGAATGAACCTGCAAGGGCCATAATCTGTCTCACGAGGATCTTCTCTTAAGGATATCACTAACAGAGATAGGAGGATCAGGACAGGCACTTGCCAAAAAAAGAAATGTAAAAAAGCCCAAAATAGCCAAGTACATTTGCCCTAGGGGACTGGCAGGTACATGAAGCTCTAAAAGTTATGGATGCTTTTACTGGAATTGTAGTTTGCATACAGATTTCTTTTCCCCAGGACAGGCATTTGCTGAGATCCAAGTACTCTTTAAAAGGAATCTGGATGTAACAAATGACTGTTTCCTCCGGGGATTTAACTTCTCAAGTCCCCAGTCAAGCAGCAGGCAGATATTCTGCTTGAAGTTAAGAGTAAGAATGAACCCAGTTGGTCTCTGTGTTGAGAGTCCAGGGTGTGAGCTCCTGTTAGGCATCTGAAGAGATTCTAGTCAATCCAAGCCTTCATTCTGTGGCTGTAGCCACATAAATACATCTTTATGCCCAAAAACAAGAGAGAGTTCAGCAGTGCACCTTTGGATGGGGTCCTTCTCCATGTGGAAGAAGCTTGCAATTAGGATTAAGATATACAAAAAAAGCTGTGGACATGCTGACAATTGTGGTGCCCACCCATCTCGATGATTATCCTCCCCTACAGCTACAGTCATACCAGTTCCTGCCAGGTCTCCATCATTTCTGCCTTCCTGCCTCATGGCTGGACTGTGGAAGAGTAAAACCTTTTATTCTGTGTTATGGGCTGCCTGCTTTGCAGCAAGGATCCAGCTCAAACCCTCTAAAAAATGAACCAGATAGATTTTAAAGCTGTTGATGTGAGAGTCCTTCGCTGGCTGCTCTCAGGTCAGACTGTGATGGCTGCTGTTCACAGCTGTGGTGGGACATGGGAAAGCACCAGTTCTGTCAGAGCAGGGCTCAGCCCTGCAGCTGGGGGTTCATCCTGTCTCCCCCTCTTTTATCCCTTCTTTCCTGCCCAGCTCTGAATCGAGACAGCTCAGCAGCTGAGCTGCTGGTGGTGAGTGTTACAGAGCAGTTTACAAGCCTCGTGTCATAAGCCCTGTAAATGCCTAGTAAAATATGGAATTTAATGGAAGCATATCAGCTCATTTTAAAGCTCCTTCACCTGGTGCTGAGCTAACAGTTGTTGTGCTGCCTTTTTTAATCAGTTACCACCAAATGTGTGCATGTGTGAGGAGGGTTTTAAACATTTCTCTGTCCACTTCCAGGCGAGTCACAGACAAGCCTACAATCCTCTTACTACGCCCTGGAAACAGAGTCCATTCAGCGTTATCTGCAGCACGTGTTATCGTAGGGTTTTCAGCAGAGCTCACAGAACAGATCCCGAATGTTTCTCACACTCCAGGTACGTATCAGTTACACACAGACCCACCAGGCACTCACACACCTCTGCAGGAATGTCTGACAGGGCGTTCAGGGAGCTACACCCGATGCAGTGCTGCGTTTGCCGGATGAAAATACAAGAGGCACTCCAGCAGTAACCATTAGTGATATCATGCCAATCGAGGCCTGAGACACTGATGCAATTGTGTTAATTCTCTATGCTAGAAAGGGCCAGAAACTCAACACTCCGCAGGATGTTGTCCCCCCAGATATGCCCCAAACATACACCCCCTGCAAGGGCTGAAGGAAGGCCCTTCCCTCCTGGATTTCATTTAAATACTACAGCCTCAGTAGCCAAGTTTTTTTTATAGAACATTCCAGGTGTCATCCTCTAAATTCTGAACCAATTCATTTAGAACACAGTCAGTCATACTAACTGGAGTAATTTAAAACTGGTTTCCACTTCTAATGATACCTTCCTGTCCTTTTTTTCTTACTTTTCTTACTGAATAAAGTTACTGTCCACACTAACAATGTAAGAATTCAAACACTTAGACTGAAGGTCTGTCTACCATTTTCATGCATGTAAGGTACCCACTTACCTCAAAAATTACAAAGTATATTTCAGTCAGTCACACAAATCTGAACAAAATGCATATTCTCGCCCAATGTGAAAATATATCTATTACAGTCTCACACAGAGGTTTGTATGGATCACAGAGTTAGCATGTGAAAAACCTGGACAACATGAAGAGATAAAAAACCCACCAACAAACCTAATCCACTTATATAATGCCATGAAAGGGAGTAGTACTGTGATCTTATTTGCTGTAAAGAAAAGAAGCTGACAGGTATTATTACTCATCACCAGTGCAAACACAAGTCTAGTCAGAGTTTGTTCAGTTTTCCTTCCTGTCAACAGGAACAACATTAGGCTAAATTACTATTTTGCAGAATCTGGAGATCCTAATTTGTTCTGTTCTCTAAAAGGAGCCAGTATGGCTAGTTCTGGATGTGTGATCTGCTTCGTAGTCTCTTTTCATGGTCATGGGTGCCCTGAATTTGAGGCTGAATCTCAGCCTGCACTTCTCAATCCAGCAGTAGAAGCTTTAAACAATCCTAGCCTCCCTGATCCTGTTTCTGCTGAAAGGAAAGGGAAAGGGAAAAAAGAGAAATAGAAAAGAAAAAAAAAGGAAAAGAAAAGGAAAGGGAAAAAAGACTCACACAACCAAATAACATCACAGTGGGATGAACAAAGTCCTAAGAAATACATCTTTAAAGGCAGATTTCCAGAATGCCTACCCTATCAATTCACAGTTCTTGGGCTCACTGTATTTTCTTCATTTACTTGCTTGAGTTACTGCCTGCATGTAAGTAGATAGTTAATAGAAACAGCCCTGTCCTTGGAGGCCAATCTGAACTGACTGCCTGTGTCTTTGGTTCAGGTCCATTAAAAAATCCGAGCATTAATTAATCACTGACTTGCAAATAGCTTGGAAGGGCTGTTCAGGCTAAATTGGAACGTTCTGCAATTGTTTTACTTTCGGTCATAGGCACTTCAGTGATGTGAAACTTCCTCCCCTGCCAGGACAGGATGTGCGTAAATCCAGTGGCTGCTCCTGTGTTGGATCAGACCGGTCTAGAGACTATTTCAAGCAGCTCCATTTCTTCCACTAACTAGAAAACTGCACATATGAGGAAGAGATCTCATAGGCAGCACTCTGGCCAGAATTCCTCCGTTGAAAAGGAAATAATAAAACCTTCCAGGGCAAAATGCCAGTGGAGCACACTCCATGGGCAAAGAGCCTCCCCTGCTTGCTGTCTGCCAGGCCAATCAAAACCTGCTTCTCCTCCTTTTCCACTCAGCTGGGTGAAACCGTAACTGCAGAAACCAAGCTGCTGCTTGAGCTTTCCCTACGCCAACTCCAAGGAGGTTTTCTGATCTGGACCCTGTTTTCTGTGCTCCAGCTGCTGATGGAATGAACAGAGAATGGAGCATCTCTGCCTGCAGCAGGCAAGGCAAGCCAGGAGATTGTTGGACCCCACAGGTGAGACTTCTGCAATGTAAAGCACAGACCAGAAGTCTTTATGGAAAAGGAAACTAAGCCAGCGTGATCTACAAGTCATGAAGGAAAGCATATCTAAGGGAACCATGATCTCATGTGTATGGGGGCTCTTTCCATTCCAGTAAAAACTGTTCTTGATAAATAAGGAAGAGCAATAAGCAGTTGTCAGCACAATGAGCGCAGAGTGAGGAAAAAAATTAAAGGTGAAACTAAGGCACAGGTTCTTGAAACACCAAAATACCAACTTAAGAAAATAAATACCTAAACCTAACAGGAAAAACAATTTTTTTTCCACAGTGGCAAGATATACTACATTTGTGTATGTTGCAAGAAGCTTTTCCTTCAGTTAATTTTACTGGGCAAAAAAGAGCTTCTATTCCAAATGCTCAAGCCTGGTAAGTCACTCTAATATATTCATCTCCCTCCTTCCCCCAGATTTCACTTTCACTGGAGAAGTCAAACCAGAAAAGCCCAAATGACAAACAATTCCTTTCCCTGCTCCCCGTTTCCCGCTCTTATTCCCATGCAGAGAGCCCATATACGTGGATGGTGAAGAATTATGTCTCATATGAAAATTTCTCCCTTGCTACCCCCAAGTTCTGAAATACAGTGGAGAGGTAAATAGGCAATCTCAGCTAATCTCTCTCCCTCTGCAGTGCTTCTAAACCTGTGGAAATTTCAAAAGCTGCCAAGATAGAATGACAAAATGAAATAACATACCCAGCATTGAGGTACGGGCACTGGCTGTTTGATTGAGCATGGTGACAAAAAGAAAAAGAAAAACATAAAAGCAGATCATAAGACCAGTCAGAACAATTCTACAAATTGCCGATACATTGAGATAGCCAGATGGATATGTGTTTTTTGAGGAATGAGACACCGCTTCCATTTGAGCACTCAAAAATGCCAACAACTTTGATGGGTTTGTTTTCACAATTTGACTTCCATTTCTTTGTCAACTGGCATTGAAGATTTGTCCTCGAGGCAGCTGCAGAACCTAATGGATCCCTTTGGCTGCCGTTCAAAGGCAGAGAAGATATTTTACTCAGTACCAAAGATGCACTCTCAACTTGCTATTAAAACAATAACACAAACACAGGGCTAATGAGGGAATAAGGAGAGAAATGAAGAAAGAAACGGAAGACTGTGGAAGGGAATGGATCACAGACTCTCCAGGACTAGCTTCTGTAACAAGTGCGTGAGACAATCTCCTACAAGAGGGAAATGGCTTATTTGATCTAATGTCTTTCTCTTCTTGAATTTCCACAGTACGGAGAATCAATATGAGGGAAATTAAAGCATCAGGAGCAGACTCACATTTCCACTTGCGTGTGTTTCTATCTCAGCAAACTCTTATGGAGACAGAAGTATTTACCGTAAGTGCCCGGTTCACGTGTGCTGCAAGAGGAGGAGGGATTTCCAAAGGATACAGGCTTCCTCGGTGTAGGGCACGGCAGAAGCAGTTCCACCCAAAACGTAGCTGTAGAATGAGACCTCCAGGGTGTAGCAGTAGGATGTGTCGTTCAAGAGCCCGCCAAGGAAGCGCCGGCCTGTCCCAGCTTTCACAGCATCCCTGTTGAACGACGTGCTGGACTGCGGGAGCGAGAACACAGGGACACGAGGAGAGTTCAGGAGGGGAGCCAGAGAAGGAGTCTCTTAACAGAGAAGGCAGCTTCACCCACATTGCCAAATCTCATTTACACTGTATGAGACTGCACTGTTTCTTGATCATGGCCTGGAGGGGAAGGACGGTTCTGGCACACAGGCTATAAATGGTGCTTTGCAGACTTTCACAGAATTCATCTCTGTTCACCATTAGTATCAGCTTCTCTTCTTCCCTCTGGGATAACACAAAGCAAGGCTGTCCTAGGCACGAGTTGAAAGCAAGCCTTCCAGATCCCCCATGCTCAGAAGTTAAGCTGTGCCATTACTTGGATATTGGATTCCTTCGTCTCCACTGCACTCCCCTGTATCATAACCATCCCCCCACCCCTTCACCTGGACTCTTAATCAAAGCAGAAATACAGTGGCATTTACATTTTGGTGAAACTTTCTCACCTAAGACATTTGACTGGTTCTTAAATTAGGTCACAGAAATTTCCACTTCACTAACTTAAATGTTAACGGGGTGTTGCTCTCTGGGTGGAAAAATCTACCTCACTATTCTACAGCATTAGCAGCACTGTATAAAAGGCAGTATTTTGTGCTATTACTGAAGATCTGGCTTTAAGAACCCTACAGCTTTATGACTATTCATTTGAGGGGTGGAGGGGAGGACTCCAAGTATTTCCATAAATGAGTTTTAGCTCTCCTTTGAAGACATGACATCTGGAGACTAAAGGGCAGTTCATCTTCAGGTTGATTGAAGTCTCAGAGCTTGTTCCTACCAGCTAGACAGAAAAATGGATTCTGATTTCATTTTGACTTTCAGAGTCTATTCAGAAACCTCATAACCATTAGACTGAGCCAATCTGGGCTCAGCACAAGCTAGTGACAACCACAAAAAATTGTCCAACTTGGATCTGTTGTATAAAAGGTCATAATATCTCCTGCTGTAAGAATTTTATGTTGCCAGTGAAACACAAAGGACCCTTAACACAGCTCATTGGCCAGTCATTGTGCCCATGGTAAATTCTTTGAGCTGTCCAGTGCCCTCCTATGGAGCCTCAGGGCTGCCACCTTTCCTTGCTAACACAATGTGAATATTTATGAAGTCCACCTCCTACCAAAACTGGCGAAAATAAAATTTCCTTTGTATTTAAGAAATGACATGCAATGGTTCAAAATGTAAAGCTACTCTAGACTGAGAAAATCAGACTAATATTGAAATGAGCAACAATTCTTGATGACTAGTGTATACCAGGAGACATAAAAAGTAGAAATACCTGTGGGTTTATTAACATTCCGAATGTCTTGAAGTCTCTCTCATGTTGTAAAAGGAAGGTTTTCCAGGTTAATTTAAAAAAAATGGAATTGGGTTTCTTATTAGCATTACATATAGGTGTTTCCAAATACAACTTTTTGTCTTTTTGGTGATATAATATTTAGTTTCGTGGTAGTTTGTACACACAATGCATTCTGCTATGTAGATATCATATAATTTCTGCCAAATTGCATGGCAGAAGCCTGCAGGATATTCTGAACACCTATGGGACAGGGAAATAAAGCACTCACAAGGAATGTTGGGAAAATCAACTGTTAATTTGATACATGGGATAAATACTTAAAGAGGGAATGTCCTCTGGCTTCCTGCAAAAGAAAACTTCAAAAGGCTACTGGGATCCTGAAACTGAGGGTGGCTTTGTCCTCAGTTAAATTGCAGAAACACAGAGGAAGGTGATCATGCTCTGGGGATTGCTCCCTGAGCCAAGAGAACGTCGGCTTCAGAGCGTGGTGCGTCACGGTCACACAAAGGCCTGCAGTGGAACTCCTAATGCACGAGAGCATCAGCTGCTGATGGAAACAACGCGAAGGAGCAAGAAAACAAAGGGGTCAGGACAGGATACTGGGGGCTGTGTGCAGAAGCATCACTCACAAAGGGACTAAGCTACTTCTGAGACGGTATTTGGGACGGGAAAAACAAGGGAAATGTGGGAGGAGGTGACTCAGGGAAGACATTAGGGATAGAAGTACTTCAGGGAGTAGGAGAATCGCTTACTGATACGGAACATTTGTGAAGATTATGGAATCTCATCAACTATGTTTATAAACAAATTGGACAAGTATCTGCTGAGTATAGTTCGTGTCTTTGGGATACACTTTGCACAAGAAATCCTTTCCCTATTTCACATTATTTTAATCAGGCTAGAAGAAAGTTATGAGTAGAATTCCTAATAGATGATTCTTGAGATAAATCTTACATAATATTTGCATCACAGTTCTTGGCACAGTAAAGGAGGACCATGCCAACAAAATTTGCTGATGACACACTGTGGAATGAATCATCATTATGGAGGAGGTTCTGAATATCATACAAATAAAAAAGCAGTGGGATGACTTTGAGGGCCAGAGTGATTGTAGTCAGATGAAACTCAGCCACACCACTGCCAGGTCATGCACTGAAACATAATAAAAAAAAATTTCTGCTATAGGCTAAAACCTTGTCAGCTGGAAATATATGAAGAGAGAGTCTGATTTGTTACTTTGCTGAAGTGATTTTTGCTTTCTAGCAGAAGTTGAACCTTGTTATTTGCAAAATTATGCTTGCTGTATTTCGAAAGTGAAGCATAAGTAGTTTAAATATTACTGACAGTTTTATAAATGGTAAAGAAATAAAAATAAAAAAACCCAAACCAAAACAATTGAAAACAAAATTTAGAACTTTCCAGAGTCTGAATTTTTATAATTCTGTTTTTGTGGGGCTTAGGGCTTTGGATTTTGTTTTGGGAGGGATGGGGCTTTTCCTTTTCTTTGTTTGTTTGTGGGTGTTTGTTTAATAGAAATTTCAGTTTCAGCTGTACAAAATTACTTGAAATAGCAATGGCACTAATAAAATCCCCTGTTCATTTCTTTGCCAAGTGGTACTGCATTTCCAGGAATAAAAAGCCAAGCTTTCATTTAGGTGCCCAAATGCAGATTTTGAAGGTTACCATTGTACTCATTATGAAAAAAAAAATCTGATGCCATAGACCAACTTGGTGTCTTGAGTAAAAGCTATAAACTCTCATTTGACTCAAGAAGGTTGGGGTAGAACATGACAAATACATGGTTTGAAACAGCAGCTTGGGCCTGGCTCTAGAGCAAATGTTATAAACCAAAAAGTGATTTGATATTTTAGAGGAGAAAAAGAAAATTACAGATTAAAGAAAATTTAGGTAATGACAAGAAAGAGCAGCAGGTTCTTCCTGAGTGTCACCTTCTACTCCTGTTTTAGGTCAAGATAAATGGTGTGGGGAAAAAAAACACAACAGGTAAAACTTTGACTCCTCACCACAGTTGATCTTGGAGTTTTGCCTGTGCACATTTATTTAATCAAACCCTAGTCTGGGGAAAAAAGGGGTGGGGGTGGCAAGAGGGAGGAAAGAGCACAGGAAAAGCTGTCTGCAAATGAGTCTCTTGCTTTTCTGGGAGAATCTATTTCCCTAAACCCCTTGCAAAGCTGAACTGAAGTCATCACTAAACAAATGCACTGAGCAGGCACAGCAGGAGAACAGCTAAACAAATATTTATTTCTGCAAGGCTGAAACGCATGGGAGTGTTAGAAACAGCAGCAGCAGCGAGGAGTACAGTCTGGAGGGTGGGGGGAACACCAAAGACTTTGAAGTTCTTAAATAGTGGTATTTGTATAAAATCAACAGTAATGCATTATTAAAACACACAGATACATTAAAGCTCACAGAAGGACTTTGCTTCCCAGCTGATGTGAGAAAATTCAGTGAACAAATACCTATCCACAGAATCAGAAGCTGCCAAGAAATCCAGTGTTAAAAGAGCAGAGAAGGAAGGGCAAAGGATTTCCTTACTTTCTGGTGGGAAGAAACTCACTAGAAAAACAGATATCAAATACCTTTGGGAGCCTCAGGGTGTGCTGACCCTCTCTCTACACCTCAGGCATTAGTGGCAGTCTCCCCAGGCCTCCCTACCAGATTTCATTCCCCCTCCCCATGCTGTGCTGAATGTGAAACTGTGTGACCAGTTTCCCCACTGGGAATAGGGGGAACAGTGAACAGCCAGGCAGTACAGAGACATTTGTGAACCAACTAGACCTTATTTAGACATTGCAGCAGACAAAGACGTGTGGAAGGAAATAAGGAAGAAAGAAAAAAATCACATGCAAATTCTTTCTGGAGTGGTTTCAAAGCAGAAAAAAATCTTGGCCCTTGGTCAGAGCTCTCAAAGTGCCTCTCCCTTGGCTGGTAAGGACACTCTACCCCACAGTGTCTCTCCTCAGTGAATTCAGCCCCCTGGTAGCCAGTTTGTGAGCTCAACAGCTTGGGCAGCTCCCACAGGGCTGAGGGATACTCTTGGCTTCTCAGCACTGCTCCATCTTCCATCTAACAACGTCTGGAATGAATGCCCCGGGCAGTCCATGTTCACAAATTCAGCAGGGTGCTGGCTGCCTCTGCGTGCCTCTATCTGCCACAAGAGTGGCTCCAAATGGCAAAGAGGGAGAACAGCACATTTCTCACACATCTAAAACTGAATCTGCCCCCGTCCACCCTTTGTAGCCCTGATGGGCTTGGAATCTGAGAGGCCCAGCATGGTGGGACCTCCTCCTCAGCGTATGTGTGACCACAGAGGGGACTTGTCTTGCTTCAGCATCAGAAAACCTCAAGCTGCACAAAAGGAAAAACTGGAGGCAAGCCCCAGTAAATCTGGATCCACTTTTGAGTGGAAGAAGGGGCAACAAAAAGGAATGAAATATCTAGCAGGGTGTGTCCAGCCAGTGATGGATGGGAGCTTCATTCTACCTTTCACTGATGGCAGGACAAAGGGACTTTCTCATCCAGAACTTGCTGGGGAATGAATCTTTGTCATCTTCTGAAATTGCTCAACACATGAAGAAAAAAAGGAGCAAGGTATGACCACAGTGCAAGTCAGACCTTGCCAGGCTCCTGACATGGGATCCGGGGTGTGGACTGCACATCATTTCTGACCAACCCTAAGGTGTTCCTCCAACCCAGCAAGAAAAGAAAAAACAAAGTACAAAACACTCAGAAAAATGCCAGCCAGGCAGAAATCTGGTCACAGGCTTTGACAGAATGCAGAAGATGAATTCCTGGCATAGCAAGGTCCAGGGAGGTTCCCGAAATCCAAGAGATAGATTTTACCAGCTGTTCACTTCTGCAACACAACTGATTATGGATGTGGAAGGAAGTACCAAACTGCATATATCTCCAAAAATCTGAGCTCTAGTGTGCACATGAATGTTTCCCAGAAGATAATCTCTCCTCACACACAAAATATCTGCATGAAACTCAGGATAAAGAGATCTTCCCTAAAGTTGCTGATATATATAGATGATATAGGTCCAGGAAGTGTTCTACGAAAGGATGTAGCATGTACAACTGCATGCTCAAAAATCAGAGAATGATGTTAGAAATCTCTCCTGGAGAAAAGCAGAGATGAAAACACCAAGAGGATTCATAATTAGACAATGATTTCATATTACAACACATAATTAGAAATATGCTGGGTCACCCTATGCCATTTCCATAGCTGTGTTTCACAACTGAGCCTAACTACTCCTAAAAATCCCCACTCCAAACCCAGAAAAACTGCCAACATTTTGCTCATCCATTAGTCAAGAAATGAACAGTTTACCTACTGGGGTGAACTGGGATTATGCATGCAAGTTGTTTCATGTTCTTCACTGATCAACACCAGCAATGGCCAAGTGTAATCAGGACTCATTTACAACCTCACCAGAGCTGTCTGCTGATGCTGCTCTGACAGATGAAGAGAAAGGGTTTTTTCCCAAAGCAGGTCTGACCTCTAAGAGCCCTCAACTCAGTGCCCCAGTGTGGCAAAGAAAGTGATAATAAAAAAGTTAGTGCTCTAGAAAAAAGGAATGGCACACTTGTCATCAAGGAAGAATAGACGTACCATTGGGAAATGGACTGGAGCCCAGACAGTGCCAAATCCATCTCGGAGAGCAGTTTTACAGTATCAGCCATAACTCACTCACTCCCATTTTCTAGAACACTTTATTGAAGCCTGCGAAAGTTAGAGAGAGAGCAAGGTTGCAAATAGCAATATTACAAACCGTGGCTCTTCTGTTTGCCCCTCCACAGGGAGCTTTAAACCTGCAACTGGCAGCTTGCTTTCCTTCTGTGGGCAGAGCTGATTCCTGCCATGATGTGGCCAGCTGCTTTGACCCTGCCATTCTTGCAGCTGGTAGCCCACCAAACTGTTTCACAAGCAAAACCTACCTCCTTACTTCTCTGGAAGCACTGAGCAAACTTCTCACTTCAAAGGCCAACTTAACTCTCTCATCACACCCACCTCTCACCAGCTCCATTAAGTCTATTAATAGAGTGGGAAGCAGATGTGTTAGTGTGGTTTGGGTTTTTTTTTTTTTGTTTTGTTTTTTTGGGTTTGGTTTTTTTTTGTGATAGACTATCATCAGTTCCATGCCAACTGGGTCTGGAGACTTGGAAATCATGGCATTTGGGAGGCTGCTACCAGGCAGGCTTCGTCCAATTTATTTGACAAGCCACAGTCAGCAAAAATCCCCAAAGCAGACAGCTGATCTGAAGGAGGTAGCAGGCAAAGAGGAAGGATTCTGGGAGCAGAGGTGTGATGAAATGGGAACAGAGCTCAAAATTACTCCACGATTCATCTCACCTTGCAGCTTAGCCTTTTTCTGATGCACAGGAAGAAAACTTGTTTCATCTCAAAATCAATTGTGACTACTGAAATCTGGGAAGAGGAGGTTTAGAAAAGTTCAGGATCATTTCAAAGAGGAATTCCATTGTTTGAAGCTTTTCCAGATGCCTTAGGAACAGGCAGATTGGACAGATATTCCTGTGAATAGGGCTCACTCACTCTCACAGAAGGCTCTGCAGTTGACAGCATTTTGTTTCATAACTTCTGTGCCTGGTAGGAACCACTGTGATGGGCAGCAAAGTTTGGGTTTAGCTGGGGAATATTCTCTGATCTAGAGTTTGTTTTACAGAAATCTGAGGAAAGGCATGCAGAGGAGATCTGGAACAGTTTGACCTGCTCCAAGAACATGAGAATGCCTAAAACTTGAAGGCCAAATAGCCTCAAGTCCTAAGAGATTTTTAACCATTCTACTCCCGGTCTCTTTTTGCCTTCTTCCTCCTGCTCAGTGGAAAGCAGAGAGCAACAACCCTTTCTTAGAAGTAGCATCACCGTTGTAGGAGTACCATGAACACAACCTGCCTAGCACCACATTCTCAGGCTTTAAAGTGCAATTCTCCTCAGAGAAATAACAGTTTAAAGGTACATTGTCACCACACACACATCTGCTCCCTGAGGGGCTTCATTTTCCCTCCAATGTGCAGTGAAGGAATACCAGACCTTTCCCCCTCCCAAGTGTCTTTCAGTCATGCCTGCTTAAGTTTCCTGATAAAAACACATATTTGCATGGTCATTAGCAGAGAGGTTGGAAGGAGGGAGCTTTATAAGCTCTCAGTTTATCCCTCAAGACCAAAAGTACCAAATTAGTTCTTTTTTTCTTAAGAAATTCCGCAGCTAGAAAAGTAACTGGCTTTCATGCTTCAGGGTTTCAGCTGTTCACCTGTGAGAAGTACAATAGCTGCACTTTTTACTGCTCATTACTATCCACACCCTGCTCTACAGCACCCTCCAGGACTGATGGAGGTCTCTGCACCTTGCATCAGTTACACTGGCAGCACCAGTGCAGGGATTTGTCCCCACATTTCACATTCCCCAAAATCCCTCCCCACGTGCAGCGAAACTGATTGTGCTCCCAGCTCCCACCTCCCCGGGTGCTGCAGCTCTGAAGTTGTTTGTTGAGTTCGCTGGCTTTAGCACAGCAGCTAACACGGCTGGAATCCAAATCAAACCAGCAGCTCTTCTGAGAGAGCTCCTTAAACAACACCTGCAGCCAAACAAAGCAGGGTGGCCACGGCCTGAGACCTTCACAGAGACAGACAAGGGTTTCCCCACAGAGCTGGGTGCCCATCTTGGAAAAAACAAGAGGAGGAGGCAGGTTCTACCCCATCCCGAAAGCAAACTTAAGTTGGAGTTCTTTGCTAGTGGATCTGCCATCCTGGACACACACAGGCAGAGTGTGCTGTATCCCAAAACATCCTTCCTCAGGTCCTCTCAGCTCCTCCTTCAGTGAGTCTGCATCTCCCCATCACCAGAAGTTCGCTTAACCACAAGTGACAATGTCACCCACTCAAACATTATCCTGTCACCCATTAACCAGAGTTAGCCTGGAACTTATCTCCCTTTTAAGAGCCAGCCCAAGCTGTGACCAGTGATATACACAAAGAGGGGATCTGAAAATGCTTCAGGTTAATAAGGAAGAAAAGCTCTGCTTTCCCCCCCTGTTTTTTTTTACTAATAGCAGCATTACCCTTCTCAGAGCACATCCTCCCCCAAAGATGCCAATGGTGGCATTTCCTAGTCTAAGCCCTACAGAACAATCACACTGTTTAGAAAATAACTCAAGTCCCTGGAGTTCTCACTTTCTCCATTTGTCAGTAGAAAACGAGACGTTTCCTCAAAATATACAATAAAATAGCCTCCAGCAATAGCCTGCAATGCTTCTCTTTACAATACTTTCACGAGCGTGAGCACCGTCTCCTGGGAGTGCTTTCATAATCATTTATACAAATGACAGAAAACTAGGACAATGAGAAGCAAAAAGGAAAATACAGCCATCATGCACCCAGTTGCTTTGAATAGTCTGCAGAAAAAATGGTTTGCTCCGTGGCAAAGAGAAGTTCTTCTCACTTGCAGGCCTAAATCAGGGGATCACAACCTTCCTAAGGTGGGACTGGATGCTGCTCCCAGAGCAACCCAGTGCAGCCCATTGCTCACATTCCTTCTTGGCTCTCTCACTGCTCCAGGACAGTTCTGTGAGCCAGAACTGTGTTCTATGTATGTTAAAATATCATGTCATTAAAAAGGTAATACCCAAAAAGAAATCCCGCCAGGGGAACTGGTGTCCAGTTCTTAACCAGCTTCCTGCCCTTCCTTCACAGCACAGTTTGTCCCAGCTGAGGGAATTTGTGGTACTCTGCAGAAGAGGCAGCTTGCAGGAGAATCTACAGCAGGTCCTTTCATTGCTGCTGCTCTGGGAGGCTGTTGACATTAGGTAAGAGTAATGATGGTCTTTGAAAATACACCATAAAATTGCTATGAAAACTTGTTTCTTCTGTGTACATTCTAAATTTCTGCCTGTGCGGGGATGGAGAAGGGACTGTCAACTCCTATATGCACAAACAACAAGGCAAGAAGGTACTGAAAGGAAATCCATTTGTTCCAACACTTCCCCCCCCCATCTCCTTTTCTTTGCAACACAAACTCAATCCTCAGCATACAAGGAGGGGTGAACTGGTGCAGCACAACCTAATGGAACAGTTCCATTTCACCGAGACTCTCCAAAAGGCAGAGTTCTTGTGAGACCAAGGCCTGTAACTCTCGGAAGGACAGACTCTACAGTCTGTTCCCTGTGCCACCAGAAACACATTTCCTGTCTCGGCTCACCCAGCCTCCAGAATAAACAAACAAGCAAATAAATAAATAAATAAATTTATGGAGCAACACGTCCAAGAAGCAGCAAGCAGAAATGCATCCCAGAGGGGTGCTAAAGCATATAATAGCTGTATTTGTCTTCCTGGATATGCCTTGGTACAAGGCTACAAAAAGGGAGGCAGGATCATTTGTTGTGCTCAGGTTTTAAGAGATTTCTGAGTAGATCTGTTAAGCTTGCATGATGTTAACAAAACCTACCTGAACACAGCAGCTTTTGCCTTTCTGGGACAAGAGTCTTTTTTCACCAAAACAGCAGAGAGGCAACTAGGAAGTGGTGATGCAAGTGAGTATGGATTTTACTTCAGGATAAATTGCAGGCAACTTTCTTACTGCTTCCCCTTCCCTGCCCAGCCATGTGCAACAAAAGGTGTTTTTTTGTTATTTCAGAACAGATTATTGGGATTTGATCATTCAATGTTCATATTACTGCCTCAGGCACTTGCACCACCACTGCCTTCAGAGGGAGGTATCCAGCCAGGGTAAATCATAACAGTCCAGAGAGGCAGCCATAGGTGGATGGGAGGAGCTTTGCTGGAACAAACACATCTTTCCTAAGAAAGCTTGGATGGGGGGGTGCTGTAAAAATGAGAGCAGCAGACCTGGAGTTTGTGGATCAAAGAAAGGCAGCAGAAAATAGAAGGTGATTAAAATCTTTCTCTTCATTGTTCTGTGTTTGATATCCAAGCTAAAAACAACCAACCAAATGAAAAACCACCACAAAAAGTACTAGTGCAAATCATTCCATATCTGCATCTTCTCATATTGCTGAGACAATGATAGTCTCTAAAACATGGTTTAGGTCACAGCATTATGGCACTGGGGTTAACAACATGCTTCCCTAAAGGAAACTGGGTGGGTTGCTGTCTAGAGACTTCACTCTTGTGTGTGAGCATGATATAAAACAGGGAACTGATGACAAAGAAACAAGACAGGCACTTGGGACATCCAAGTTTTATTCTCCAACTTCTTCAAACAAATAATTTCTCACCCACTTTCTATCTCTTTTTCAGCATGACTGGAAGCTCTTGGGGTTGTGGACTTTCTCAGCAGTTACCCAGTGCCCAACATAACGGGACGCCAAGTTTGTATCAGGGTCTTTGGCTAACGCTGGCACACAAAGGTCAAACAGTGTTTCTAAGGAAGGTTCTCTGCTGGGAGGTCGAATACAAGAAAATGAAATGAGACCTCAAATGTATCCCAAGTGCCACCAGTTCAGAGTCCAAAGGAAAGAAAAAACCAAACTGATCAGATCAGGCCATGTGCCTCTGGCTGGTCTTTATCCTTTAACTGCAAAGAAAAGCAATCTTTGCAAAGTGATAAAGCCACCCAAGAATGGCTGCAGTTGTTTCCTTTAAATGAACCAGAGAGAACAGATGGTCTCCTCTCATACTGTCACAAAGGTCAAAATTAGCCACCCCTAAGACTAGCAGGTTCTTGAAATGCTCAAATGCTTGTGTCTGGTCCTTATGACTAATCCACTCTGCCAAACAAGAAAGGTCAAATGAAGAACATCCCTACAAAAACTGCAACTACTCCAAGCCATGGCTGATGTGTAATGCACTCAGACATGGTGTCAACAGCTGCTCCTAAAACCCAGTGAGTCAGCCTTTCAAAAGAGCTTGTCAGCTTTTGCTGTTAGAGCTTTCATATAGATTATATTTACTCCCCAGTGTTTAAGAATATCCTTCTTAAACACTGAAAATATAAAATGTTTTCCTTATAGATTTTGTCCCTTTTGCCCAGGCAGCTGCCCAAGAATGCCTCATGTATTTATGTGAGAGCAAAACATCCCAGCTCTTCTTTCACTTTCCTCTTCACGTGCTGACAGCTAAACCAAAGGCAGGCCTCCGTTCCTGAAGTCATGTACAAATGAGGAATTTCTGGTCCCTTTCACAACTTATGCCTGCGAACCACAGTCAGCCTTCCAGAGAGCTGTGGGGTCAAGTGTTTTGCCCAACAGACAGGACACAGAGACACTGGGTGACTCTCCTTTGGTTCTCCAACAGGCGTGTGGGTACAAATCCCCTATCCATCCCCTACTCTAATCACCAATCTCCCTTGGATGCTGTCATTTAAATAAAAAGGCCTATTGGAAACAACAGGTGAAGAAAGCAGCCCAGGCATGAAATGCACTCTGAAGTATATTAATAGAAGGTTGCCAGACAAAACGGCACAAGGCATTTGATCGCATCATCTTAGGCTTGTTGTTCATGCTCCTTTGCATCTGGCTGCGTGATTCCTGCCAGATTCTCGGCTGGAGGAGCAGACTAGGATTTGCCTGCTTTCCCCAGCCCGTGCCGGGCTCAGCTGCAATCATGCAGGGCACTGAAAGAAATCCCTTTGAGTTGGGATTCATTCCGAACGTGTAAAACCCAAATGACTGCTTCTCCAAAGTGAATCCCATTTCACAGCAAGTAGGTTATTAGTGTGGAACTCCATACAAGTAGCCTGCATTCAAAAGCCCTCTGCATTATTAATAGAAGATGAGCTTTTGACATCAAAGGAGAACCATTATGTATGCTAAACGGTGGCAAAAATTGTACCCGCACTTCAAACCTTTTCAGTGCTTTGTCCCTTGTAAATCAATCAAGGTTGACAGATGCTTTAAGGAGAGTAATCTTTTCAATGATACTGTCAATGGATAACATAATGGAACATTGTCTCTGTGCTGTGTGAAGACATGGAGCTAGTCAATTATGGACAACACTTCATGCAGCCGCCAGTTTTCACTTGAAGTGCTGCTGTTGAAGTATTATAATCCCAACAAACGGCCGCAGCAGCATACAATGTAAATGAGACCTCCTGAAGCTTTGGAAAATTAATTAGTAACAACAGTGGTCCATTCCCACACTTTCAAACACCAGCCTGGTAATGTTAACGATGCACTTCCCCCCTTCCCTTTGAGCAGGCAGTAAGGCATATTTACATACACTATTTTAAGTCTTCATCCCATTTTTTCCCCCCATTTTCGATTCCCTTCCTCTCTTCACCTGATATTTCCAACCAGTCGCATAATGCACATGATTGGAGCTGGAAACAAGAAGACAGACCTTCCTACCTGGGAACATGTAGGCATTTCACACTTGTCAGACACTTCATGGCTGTCCCTTTTTCCAACACTTTCATCTGCACAGCTGCCCTAGGAAGAATGGCCTGGATGGATAGCAAGGGAAAAGCTTCCAACCTCAAGAGACCAGCAGGATGTCAGGGGGAAGCTGAATGGACCCAGTGCCAGTAGCACCTAGGTGGAACTCTGGGCTCGAGAGTCAAAAGGGAGATGTGCTGTTTATTTAGCCATTGGCTTCTATTTCCTCCATCACCTTCTCAAAGATTTTCCCTTTGTCAACCAAGGCTTGTGCTAAGAGGAACTCTTAATCTCCCACAGTAGCAGAGAGAAACCCCACGCTTGAGCACAGAATCTCTCAACTCCTATCAACTGCAGGTTTTCATTGCTATGATCTGTGAATGCCCCTTATCTGTATTGTGTTTTTGAAACAACCAGGTGCAGACCGTAAACTCAGTCACTGAGGTCTCCTTGGATAAGAACAGGCTGTTCCTTGAACCCAACTTCCTCTTTCCCAAGCTCCAAGTTGTGAGTATTGGACAGTTGTAAATCTTCTTGCAGAACAGTTTTATATGGTAATATCAAAAAATTTCAGAAGCATACATTCCCTTTGCCACAACTTCCAACAGAGGTTATCTAACCTTTTCTTTCAAGCTAATTAATTTTGTTTCTATTTGCTAGCATACTATTATTTAGAGTGTAAAAGTAAAAACTTTGACAAATTAATATAAACAATGGAACAATGAAGTTGATCCAGTTGATCAAAAGACAAAAGATCTGAGAAAAACAGGGTGTTTCAGTAATTCAGGTTAATATACAGAAGACAAAGAACCTGTTTGTATTGGTGTGTCCAATGACATGAATAGATCACAACTTACCACTGCTGGAAAATGTAATTATAAGAGGGAAGATGGTGGCTAATAATAAAATTTTTAAGTAGCCTTTTATTCATACTGAAATAAAATTCACTCAATCAAATAAAGCCAGAGATTTATCAAAAAGGGGAAAAAAAGGAAAAACTAGGAAAAAATTAATTAAGAAAAACATGACTTACATAAGAGAAGTCTTCAGCATTCTGGCAGAGTAGCTTGGGAAAAACAGCCTGTCGCTGAAATCTTTCCTCATCTTCAAAGATGTTCCCATACATGAAGCCATTCATCATGGTGGAGTGGGCATGGATGTCAATATAGAACTCCAGGTTAATCTTCTGTTGAGGGAAAACAACAACAACAAAACATTCAGCATGAGATAAATCATAACTGAATTATGCAGGTGAAGCCTGCCATAAATCCAGTCCTGCCATTCTTGAACCCATCCATGGTGCCAGCATCAGGGAGCCATGCTAAAGATCTCGCTGTGATGCAGCCAACCATTCCTGCCTTTCTGTGGGGGCATGTGAAATACAACAAAGGACCATGACAGATGTTTCTTTACTTTTTTTTGAGACTATTGGAACATTTTGCACAGAACGCTGTGAAAAACAGAGCCACAACGTTACCGTTCACTGTGATACAGGGCTTACTGCCAGTGATAAAAATATGCACCTTCCACTTCTAGAGCACGATTATTTGGGCAAAGTTTTGCCATCACTGCACAGCTCTGCATTGAATTATGCAGATGTTCCCTTCTGCCAGGTGAAACAGACTCAAAATTGTGTAAAAAAGGACTCCAGTATTTCCTGTGCAGTTTATTTCCACGTATAAGGAGAAATACTGCAAATGCTTTGTCTTCCTCTGCTTTCTAGCAGTAACTCAACAGAACAACTCTCCAAAGCAAGTGCCTAGAAGGCCTCTCTGCTTGTAGCTCCCTACAGGATTCTGCACCAACTCTTGCTTTAAAAGAAGACAGCAGGACCCCGTAGCACAGAAGTGCCTGCTCTCCCATACCCTTCCCATGGCATAAGTGGGAAAGAGGGAATGTTCACCTGGATCACTGCATACAGCGCCATCAGCAGCAGTGGATGGCGCTGTCCAGCACTAAAGAGTGACACCAGAGCAGATGCCACTGGATTCCCCAAATTCTTACAACTTCCAGACCTGAACGAATGACGTGACAAGACTGCCCCTGTCACCTGGCCAGCATGGGGCCATTGGGGCCATCCTGGTGCCCAGAACTCGGATGTCCCTGCCTCAACGGGGAGATGGGGAAGGGCTCTGTTGGCAGCATGATGCTGATGATGTTATCCTTGTACTGAAATACAACATGAAGCTCTGCAGCCACAAGGCTCTCCTGCACACAAAGCTTGCTCGGGCTGCTGGAGAATACTGAGCTATGGGACAGTCCAGCGTAACAGGAAGGCAGGTTGGATTATGCAGTTCATGTGACAGCAGTGTCAGCTCTTCTAAAGAATCTCTGACGGGGGGGAGAACATCATTTGGCATGTGACACTAATATAATACAGATTTGCCTTCCCCTGGCAGAAAACCAATGTATAATACACAGCCACTGTTTAGTTTAATTAAACAGCCTAGAGAGAGTAATAATGTATCTTATTAAGCCTCTGCTATGTTAAAATGTTAGCTAATGCAATATCAATATCTGACCATGCTTCACAGGGAAGGGAACATTTGATTGTGTTTGACTCTAATACAATAAATTGTTTGCTTCTGCCAAAACATTCTGCTGTGCTGTGGAGGACCAGCCCTACAATAAAGCACACATCTGCTATTTGGAGATACAGCGCTGAGGAGAAAGATTAGCATTGACAGGATGAAACACCACACAGGATTTTCTTCCTCTCCAAGTACACAGAAATTAAAACCAAGATTAAGTAATACTATTTTCATGAGATAATTTCCTCATCACAAACAGAATTTGATGAGATCAGATGCACGCTGGCATATCACCATAAAACAGAACATGTTGTGGAGTCTCAAAACAGTGATTTGATGAAGTGAGCAGATAATCTAGTTAAACTGGGTATTTGTAAAGCATGAATGTCCTTCACACAGAAGTCAGTGACCTAAGTCATACTTATTTTAGAACAACCAGACAGAATTCTTTATAGGAACATAGTTACTAACATAAAGTAATCGAGAAGCACAGGGAGATATATAACAAGAGACTAGAATAATTTGTGACTTAACACAAATAAAATTGCTGGTGTAAACTGCAGGATTTGTCGTGTGTCATAGTGTACTTATTCATTCATAGTTATCAAGCTGTTTCCAGAAGAAGGTGGCCACAAACAGAGGTGCAGAGGCACAGATTACTAAGATAATTTTCCATAGGCTATCCAGCAAGAAATTCACCTGCAGAACATGAGTGACCTGAGCTTCAGCTTAGTATTCAATTATCAAGTTATCCAGTCTAACACAGTGACACTGGAGTATTTTCTAAGCTCTCCTAAGACCCTTGCTCAAAAAAATTGTTGGTAGAAGTGTCACAGAGAATATTAGAAAGTCTCCTGGTGTGCTGAAATTTCTTCGAAGAGTTTTTTTTGTTCATCAAAACCATTTTCAAATAATCTGGTTGCAATGGTTATTTGTGAGGGAACAGTGTCCTTCACAGATGTCACCTTCACCTAAAGATTAAGCTTCCAGATCTCTTATTTGGCAGGCATGACATTAAACAGGGAGCTCATCACCCAAACAAGTGCTCAAAAACACTTTTCCAGTCATTCATTTCAAGGTATTTAAAAAGTAATTTCTTAAGTTAGCCCACAATAATCCTTTAACTGTTTTTTTTCTGATCTTTGTTCCTTAGCCTCCCACTGAACATATAAAAATCTCTATTTCACATATTCCTGTGCACTAAATTTCCTCCAAACTTGCAACTGTCCATCCTATTCAGCATGTTTTTAGACATTGCTAGTTAGTTGTACTACTTCCAGACACTCCTGTGTGTGAGCAGAACAGCATTTCAGTGTTTCACATTTCTCCTCCTCACATTCATTGCTTTATCAAAGGAAAACACGTTGAGCATTCTCCATTACAGAGCAAAATAATTCAGTGCATTGTTGATACAACACATGAGTTCCTAATGGGAAAAGTCCCTTTGTTCCCAGACACAAAGTTGTTTTGGCCTTAAAATGGACAATAACAGCCCAGTCACTGTGACATTAAAAGTTTGCCACCTCGTGCCTCAAGTAGTAGACAACCTGTTTGCACACAAGCCTCACGAGAATTATGCTATGTTCCTGAACAATAATGGTATTTCTTCTCCCTCTTTTGAGTCATACATATTCATAGGTGCTTTACATGTAGGAACTGCCACACAACAAATTTAAACAAGGAATAAAGTTTTATATTTCAGTTGAGGCTCTCCAGAAGATTTTGACATAATTACTGATCTCCGGCAATTCAGGCAGGATCACAGAATTAACATTTTATAAAATATATAGTGTCAGCCACTGATGGCAATTTCAGCAAAGTCAGCAGAGAGGTGACCTTCTGAAATTGTTGCTCGTGGAGATAGGAGAACTTTAGAGGGAGAATGAAGTAAATAAATGCATGTTTGCATTCACATGAGCACATGCAAACACGCTTAACCCCCTACTATCTGCTGCCACACCCCAGGGGTATCTGCCAGTACCTACACAGCACAACCCACCCCCATTAGGGCTTCTCTTGCTGTAGCACCTGCAAGTGAGAGTGGGAATAAATTCAGAGGTGGTTCAAAGCCTCAGAGTCACATTTGCTTCAGCCTTTATGCAGAAAATAATGAAAAACTAGGCTCAAATATCTCTGGGTGCCACAGATGCCTTCTGAGAGACTTACCAGTTACATCCAAAATATGATATTAAACTCATCATTTTCTGCTTTAGAGGTGGAATGCAAAATGATTCAGATGCCTTACAAAAGTCATCATGCAATTTAATTCTCTCAAGTGTCTTTTCTTTGTGCTTACAAGCAGTGGCAGAGTTTTCCTCTCTCACAGTGTTTCTTAAGTAAAGCTGTAATTACCTGGATGACCCAGGTTACAGAGTTCCAGGAAACAAAGGCAGACTTGGTCTTTCTTTTCTCTGTGTCTCAAAACAGAAATCACTTATTAGACTGACAGAGACAATGATTAAACCCCACTTCTTTGGAAAACAACATTCTCTCCCTTGAAAAGAGTGGTTTTTATCTCTTCTTGCCACCTACCGTACAGACCCAGCATAAATAAACAGGCAAACAAATTTCTGCTTTAAAGTTCATTTGAATCCCTATCTTTGTGACACCCACTTTCCACTGCTCTACTGAGTCAGTCTGAAGTTTCTGTCAGCTTGAGAAATGTACATATAAATTAGGGGGTGGGGAAAATGAAAGAAATCATGAATTAAGAAAAAGGAACTTGCATTGTCAAGAGAGGAAATAGTTAAAGTAGTACAGAAGGTGGTTCATGATGCCACGTAAACTTTTGAGAAAATATATTTTCACTTGCCTGCATTTTTATTTCCTTCACTGAATGCCTTTGGAAGGTCAGTAATTAAAGAGTAAAAGGAAAGAACTACGTTAATAGCTAGTGCTGGTATGACCAAACTTAGATTTTGAACAGTGCAATTATGATTCTTAAGAAAACAGAGGTTTAATAAATAAATAAATAGAAGTCAATAAATGCCGTAATAAAAGGATGAATGTGCATTGAGCCCAGAACATGAGCCACTAGAGAGACAAGTGATGCAGGAAGAAGCCAGCTCTGTCCACCAGCTGTCACTTCAATATGGATTTTATTAATTCTTGGGCATAGCAATTGGTTTAGAGAGAGAGGCATCCAAGAGCCTTCTCCACTCCAATATTTCATGTAGGGGATGGGATAAACTCCTTGCAATGTTTTATACCAGCTGCTAAAACCATGGCTTGTCATTTGTTGCAAGGAAGGGAACAGCCTCCAGGCAGACTTTGTGCTCTTGCTGCTAAACCCCTGTTTGGAGCAAATGGACATTCAACAGCTGGCTCAGCAGAAGGAGTTTGCTCCTTTTCATTAGGAAGACATTCAGAAATTCCCAGAACGCCTTTTTGATGCTTCCCCAGGTATCTCTCAGAAGAAAAATTCCTCAAAAGAATCTCCCAAAAGAAAATTTTGCACAGGTCTCCAAGACATCCCTTTTGACATAAACACATCATTACCTCGGGATTAGTTATTCTGGCCACGCTTACACTGGTGACACCAGAAAACACAGGAGCACAATGTGCTCCTATGGAAAATGAAGGAAAATTGACCATTCAGCATCCCATGGCCAACAGCCTGCATTCAGCTACCAAGCACCATTCCTTCCCCTTTCAGCCCGATTGAATTCTGCCCAGTGCCTTGAATCACTCTGTGGGGATGTGTGGCACTTGTCTCCTTCTGACTGTCCAAGGGAATGCGAGGTGGAATTCAAACTGTCTGGATATGGCACATATTTTCAAATTTCCCTTTAAATGCCTGGGTTTGGGTGCCTGGTAAGATGAATTTTATCCAAATTACTTTTCTTACCTCTACCTTCTCCCCGTATTTCCCCTGCCTCCCAAAAAAACATTAAATACTTCCACATTTTCCTCTGCCATCCTTTATAACCTCTGACAAGTTAGTCCTACAGAATCATCCTCAGTTTTTTCAGAGAATGCAAGCCCACACCTTATTAGAGGCACTATTTCAGATTTATACCACTCCCCTTTTGTAACCATAGGGACAACATCTTTCTCCTTCCATTCATCATCTCATGGACCACCTGCTCATCCACCTTTGTAAACACCATGGCAACAACAGCAATTATTTACACAAGAAAGTAATAGTAGGAAAGGGGGTTACTATTTTTAAAAACCTTAAGAAAGAAAGGTTTCCTCATCTTGCTTCCAGAGAAAGGAACATGCCTGTTTAGAACCACTCTTGCTCTCACTGATATGAAGCACAAAAGGCAATTTTGCTTTTTCTGTGGACACCTTTACAGTCTGACAATGTCTTTTAAGTGTCCCTGCAGAAGCAGCTTGCAAACACTGATGTGTCACTAACTCTGCATGACCTATCAGCAATTCTTCATAACACTTCAAGCATTTTTCTCAGAACATTTCAATGATATTCCATGAGCTGTTGTCTCTCAGAATGAACCACTCCAACACAATTGCTATTCAAAAGCAACTATTTAACAACCCTGTTTCGTGGCAAGTTCTCAGTCTAAATAATGATACCTCTTGATGGTAGGAATAACGTGACATGACTCCCTAGTGCCTCAAAGTGGATGGAGAAGAGACCTCTGTTGGTCTATGATTCAGGAAAAGGATGGAATGCCCATCAGTACCGCTTTCCTTCCTGTCTTAAAAAGTAAGGGATGCTTTTATCCACAGAAGAACAGGAGCTTGAACCCTACTCTGGTGTGCCCATCAGTCGCCCTGAAAGGAGCTAAACTCAGTCCTGGCCTAAGAGTGGGAGGTCAGCAACATGCATATTCTGATCCTGCCTCCTTATCTGCTTGCTTCTCTCACCTGCCAGCGCAGATAACAACACCTCCTGAGGACTGGCTGACGTTTGTAAAGCACTTTGAACATATGAAGCATCACAGTGCATACAAGTTAAGTGTTAATTCATCTGCCGGGCTGATTCACTCTGTGACCCCTCTGCAGAGACGTCCAGTTAGTGTCAGCTCTGGCAGTTTGTGCAATTCAGGCACCTGTCCACCAGCCCCTGGACTGAAGCCAGCAATCCACACAGGACACAGAAGAGATGTCAGATGGCAGCAACATTTGGTCATGACAGGCCTGAATTGGATTTGAAAGGGTGACCTGGAGGTGAAAGGCTCTATCAAGAAGCCACTTCTGTTCCAATGCATATTAAATTAGAGAGGTGTCAAAGAGACAATGTTAAGACCCAGATCAAGTTTAGACAAGACTTCTGGCTCAGCTGCATGGACAATTCTTGTATAATTTTTTACCCTAAATGATTAAGAACCAGAAAATACTCTCTTATGGATTTAGGGTCTGACCCCAAGCCAAAACCAGAAGTGTGAGTCTGAAGGAGGACAGTCCTTGTTCTGTCTCCTCCTTCTCTGTCCCTCATATAGAAGCAAACATGCACATACACTCAGCACCATTGTTTTTTGACCTTCCCAAGTTCTGAAATCATTCCTTGCCTGAATTATTAGAAGAAAGCAGTGGGACTGAGCAGGGTCTTGGGGCATTACCTCACCCCAAGCTTTGCTGGTCTCACTTGGCTCTGCCCATCTCAAACACCGCTTGTGTGTCCCCACCAGATAACCCACAGCACGAGCTTTAGAAATCCTACCTTGCTCATTTCTCTGCTACTCAACAGCACTAGCTCTACAGAAAGAGGGCTCTTCAGAAAAGACAGAGGAGATTTGTGGCAAAAGAATCGACAGCTTTTTAGAAGAGGGAAGAAATCCTACTATAAAAGAGAATGAATGAATAAAAGAAAGCAAGAGGGAAAGGGAGAGTAAAGGAAAGACAGAGAGCAGCTGAGTCAGTGTTACTTATTCTCTTATAATTAAAGCAAGAAAATTAGGTTATGAAACAGAAATATCTAAATGACCATGTTTTCACTGGATAATTAAATTTAGCTCTGTTCTGGTTCTGAAGGTTCTCTCAGCTGAAATGCTCCCAGTAGCTGTACTGAAGGTTTTAGCACACCTTGGTGCTGTTCCTTAGACAGTCACTTGCTTGCTGTGTGACAGTACACAAGTCATTTAATGTCTTCAGGCATCATTAATTTCTGCTTATATGCCTGCAACCATATTAAGGTCAAGAATTCCTGTTCAACTATTCACTTCATAGCAGTATTAATAGCTTTGTGCTTTACCACTAACTTTTAATTATACCTCTGCAGAACCCTCAGACCAAGGAACACAGACTTTACAAGTACATAAATAAGGCCCAAAGACATTGCCTGCCTCTCCTCTAATTACAAAGGCAAAGAGTGGTAGACTAAAAACAATGGCTAGGAGTTATGGCTCCCTGTTCCCCAATTTCCTAGGAACTCTTGCAGTTGGACAAATTGTGTGTAGGCAAATCAAACTATTTAACTACCAGTTTCTGTAGTCTCTCAAATAATATCTATCATTATTCACTATTTCTTACTAAATAAGTAGCAGCTGGCGGAATAGAAAGTCATCAGGCAGAAGATCAAAGGCAAACAAAATGAAGTGTTTTTTAAATTAGCTTATACTGCAGAACTCACTGCCACCAGATTTTGGCCAAAGCACAGGTGAGGAGAAAGATCAATTAGATAAATTCAAATTAAAATTAAGTTATTACACTCAAAGCAATGAACACAACTTCTTGAACAGAAAATCCCCAAATTACACATCATTAGAAGCCTTGCTCTCTTCTTAGTCTACCCCTTAGCATATGCAATAAGATTCTGAGCCAAATAGACCTTGGGTTTGATGCAGCATCACCGTTCCTATTTTCCAATTACACCTTAATTTATGCTGCAGAGTGAGATTTCTGCACTTCCTAAAAAGGTGCGGTGTTGACTGGTGGTGAGAAGTATGTGTATTTCTACAGCTGAAACTGTCTTCTCTAAAAAGAGAAGAGACAAATTACTCTAAGGTAGGTCCTGCTCTTTATAAAGCTTTCAGCTCAACAAGCCCTAAAACAATGAGAACCACAGGCAAGACATCAAAGGTAAAGGCCCATTTTACAGATGTAAAATATTTCAAACAGGCTCCTGAGTGTCTTTTCCCACCTACTCAGAACATACCAGAATACTGGTTTTCTTGGACCTATTAGAAGACCTGTAAGGGTTGCTTTTATTTCATGTAGATCTGCATGGAGTAAGAAACAAAAAAATCACACCCGGATGGAAACTGCAAACCTGCTCAGCCAGGTGGGAGGAAACAACACTAAATGTGTCACTCAGAGGTTAGGTGGCCATCCACTTGCTTGAGAAGAAGACAGGAAAGCTGTGGATGGACACTGTGCACATGCTCTACCGGGGACTGACAGCTGAAAACCAAACCAGCTCTTTCTGCTCACCCTCCTGGCACAGCCTCACCCACAGGCAGAAGCTGCCCATGGTCATTATTCTGTTCCTTTGCAAGCTGAGCCTTTCCTTTCCTTCCTTGTGCTCAGGGAGAGCAGCAAGCACATCCAAGGAAGAGATAAAAGTGAAAGCTGATAAACAGGAACACAAGGACACCAAAAGAGATTAGGGACTGTACAGCAGACATAAATGCTGAGGGGAGGGAAAGCATGCAAATACAAAAGAGAACTGACCCTGGCATTGTCTTGCTGATCCATGATTCATCCACAATTGGGAAGAACAGGTTTTCTTGGGTTTGTCCTGCTCAGAGACAGCTCAGCACAACATTTTGTACCAAACTGTGGGATGTTTTCTGTGGACTTTACATCTAGCAGTATTTATTGTCTGCACAGCGCTATAAAAGCTAAAATGTAATGGACATTTTGGAAGGGTCTGCAGTTACAACTGAAAGCACAACATATCATGCCTTTTGCAGGGCATTTTATCAGCATCAGTGGTATCTGAATCTTTTTTCTCCAATATTCCCCTACTCATACCTGGCCAACAGGTGTCCTTGGCTGCACCAAAAGCAGTGTGGCCAGCAGTCAAGGGAGGTGATTCTTCCCCTCTGCCCTGCTCTTGAGACTCCACCTGGAGTGCTCTGTCCTGTTCTGGGCCCCCCAACATGAAAATGACACAGAACTGCTGGAGCAAGTCCAGAGGAGATCATGAAGATGCTCAGACAGATGGAGCACCTCTCCTGTGAAGAGAGGCTGAGAGAGCTGGGGTTGCTCAGCCTGGAGAAGGGAAGGCTCCAGAGAGGCCTTATAGCACCTCCCAGTACCTCACTAGGGTGACACAAAAGCTGGAGAGGGACTTTTCACAAGGACATGTAGTGCAAGGACAAGGGGGAATGGCTCAAACTTAAAGAGGGCAGGTTTTGATTAGGTATTAGGAAAAAATTCTTAAATGTGAGGGTGATGAGCCATGGCAAGGTATTGGAATGAGATTATTTTTAAGGTCTCTTTCAACCCAAACCATTCTGGGGTTCTGTGGTATTGGTGCAGGCGATGTTGTGCTCTTGTTGTGCTCTTCCTGTCAGGCCAAACAGCAGCACAGGTATCTGTGCGTGTAAGGAGAGCCACAACATCTCAAAGACAATGTCTCCCCTGCAAGCACATCCTGGGGACCACTATTTTTTACTATTTCCAACAGAAAGGATATTCAGTTCTCGCAGAAGATCAGGGACTCAAGATTCAGCACAGTGCTGTAGGAAATAAGCGACAATCCCAAGAGGACCCACCAGGGCATTACTAAACAAAGCTTTGGTAGACTCAGAAGGATATTTCCCACCCTAGACAGCAGCAGCTGACCCACATGACCAATGGCTGACTTAGAGATTTGGGTAGTTTCTGCATGTTTTTTCCTCTATGTGTGTACATACACACCTTTTTAAGGATGTCTGTGTGTAAAAACGCATCTTTAGGTATAAATATTTTTAACTTGTTTTCATCCTTCTCCTCTGTATCTGTTACAGCTGTCTGTAATGGACAACAAAGGAATTCGCTCTGAACTGCAAATATATCAGATCAACACTTCATCTTTGCTCTCCTAAATGTTGTACCATCACTGATGGTTTTCAGGGTGAGCATTGTGAACAATATTGTGATTTAACCCTCCCAGGCAGATAAGCTCCCACAGAGCCACTCACTCCCTCTGCAGTGGACTGGGGAAGAGAATCAGGAGGATAAAAGTGAGAAAACAAGGCTTGCCCTCTTATTCCAACCACAGACCACACAGCAAGGGAGAAACCAACTCCACACAACAGCAACACAGTCAAAGTCTTGCACAGAACTTTGGCAGAGAACTCATGGGCAAAGCAAAATTTTGGTGAACTTGCTGTGTTTTCCCATAGTTTCCCTGACAGTTTCCTCCCCTCCACACTCCCACACACCACACTGTGAGTCGGAGAAAGTCCAGAGCTATACTTTAACTTTGGATTTCTCTGAAGGAAGGAGGTTGCTGCTATCTCTGATGGTTGGAACCTGATCCTGTCATCATTAACTTTCTCAGAGACTCTTCATTTGCTGAATGTTGGTCTGTAATAAGAAGCAGAAAGGATAGGCATTTTTATAGCAACTACCTGCCAACAGATTTCAATTCTTTATCCCTTCAAAATCCCACATCTGTCCATGTCTCCAGGCACTAGTGGAAGAAGCTCTGCATTAGTTATTTTTATTATCAACATAAAAATCTTTCCATTTATTTATTTATTAAGGAAAAAAAACCCAGCTATCTACAAAACTCAGTTCGTTTTGTCCTTAGGCAGACATTTAAAGCTGTCTGCCAACGTCTTTTCTTAATAAAAAAAAATAAGCTAAAGTCTTTATTAAGCACTGTGTAACGAAATACGAGCAGCTACATTCACCCAGCTGAGACATGCACCATCCATCTATCAGGAAAGGTTGCTGTGACTGGAAGAGGAAACATCTGCTAAGGAAGGTGGTCCTATATCTGAACCTGGCCACTGATGGTGCACCAGCCAGACCCTCCAAAAAAACCACTTTGAGGCTGGGTCTTTGCTTTTGCCTCTTAGACTGTGGCATGATGAAGGCTGAAAAATACAACCTGAACTACTTCTGTACCTTGCACAAACGCCCCTTGGACCCTCATGGTAGGTGATACACCTTCTGTCCAAAATGTTGTGGCCTATATCTTAGGGAGTGTAGTCCCTGAAAAGCAGGAAAGGTTTGGAGCCCTGGCTGGGATGTGTGGCAGAGCTGCTGCCTGCACTCTTTCTAGGCTGGTGACTGGCATGTTAAACCCAAACAGCACAGCTTAGACTGACACAAGATGAAGAACATTAGGCAGATGGCATATTTTTCTCTGCACAAGCCAGTGCCAGAGTATTTCCTCCTAATGATCTTCTGTTCTAGTTCTCACAGCAAAATTAGTTTTAAAGCAAAAAGAAACAACGACAAAAAAAAGTATGTAACATGATGAGAGCAAAGATTACTATGTGGAAAAAATATCAACAAGAACAGGGTTTTGTTCTTTCAATTCCATGGCTTTTATTTATATATATATATATTGTTTATAAAAAGAAACACCCTACTTTGTCAGACTTGAAAAGTCAAAATTTACATTTAAATGGAGGCATTTAGCTGGGTTTTTTTTTTTTTCCTCTCTCTCATCTCTTGAATGCAGAGTACAAAAGATTAGAAACTCTCAATTTTCCTAAATGGAAGGATAACAGGTGAACTTTGCATTCTGAGAGCTATTTATTTAGTGAACAATGTTCAACTCGGCAAAGACCAAAGCCCAGCTGATCAAGGGGAAAAGAGCACTGGCTACTAGGCCTGACACAGATTTGCTCAACAGCTGAGACCAGGAGAAGCTGTGATCCCATTGTGTCCTGCTCCCAAGGAGGAAATTATGCCAAATACAGCTCCCTGAGGGCAACACCTACATTTCCAGATGTACAGTGGATCACTATCCAACCGAAAATCACTGCAATTTTAGAGAATTCAGTGCTACAATGGCCCTGGTTTCATTGCTGGAACTACTGCAGATGTTTAAAATGTGAGGTGGTCTGCTTGTGAGAGAAAATGAGAAGACTTTAAACAAGTCCATAATTGCACAGCCTTAAAGCCACTGTAAAATATCAAAGTGGAGGCAAATACTGTGATGACCCTTAGAGTTTGCTACCAATTACCTTCCTTTGATTTTTTTTTTTTTCTATTATTTTTTCTTGTTTACTTCCTGGCCAGGAAAATAAGTAGTGATTTTAAGCAGGGGGTCTATCAAACAAATAAAAGTGCAAGCAAGGTGGTCAGATAATGCCATCTTAGTCCATGGAAAGGTGTAGTAGCAGCTCATTCAATTCTGGGATGAATTTCTCCTCTCTGGCTTTTGCTAACATAGACCTGATCCATAGTGTAAAAAGGACACACAGGCAAAAAGCTAACCTATTCTTTTTTAAAACAAGGGTTAACCACAGACCCAACCAGCCCCTTGCAGGGTCTGTTTTTGACTGCTTTTAGCAGTTTCTCATGTCTTATATTGAGTGAAATGCATACACAAAACCCCACCAAAAAACAAAGAAAAAACCTCAACAACCTCCCCCTCTGCCAAAAAAACCCCAACCAAACAAAAAACCAACCCACAAAAATACCAAAACCGATTTTAAAAGCAGAGGAAATAGTAATACCTGTTTGGAAAAGGCACAGATACAAAATCTAAATGCCTGGGAGGCAAAAGCGCTATCACTCTGTACCCAGAACTAGGAAATTACTGACTCACTCTTTTTAAAGATACAAACAGTGTTTCTAGACTCCCAGGACCAGAAGCTATCCAAATCACACTCCCACTGGGACATATATTCTGGTGTTCACCCATCATCTCATTGGCCCCTCTGTCTTTGGAGAGTTCTGCTTTCTTTTACCCTCACAAACTATGCAAGAATCCATTGTTCCAGCAACAAATGCTGCCAGATTTTCTAGCAGTTCCCTGCTTAAAGGCATTAAATACATATCTTTTCTGGAGCCTGGAAAATGTTAAAGCAATTGATTCCAAATTTAAGCCTTATCCTGAGATTAAAAGGATTTTAACTGAGCCAGCAGGACAGACATCACAACATATTAAGAACCTGTGTCTCAGTTTTCTCCTCAAACAATCAGGAGCATCTGGGAGTATCTGGTTGTATCTGGAGCACTGACTTGACTGGTCTCCATGTGGTACTAATCAAAATAGTCTGAGGAGTCTGCACAAGAAATAGAGAAGCAATGCTTTCTTTCCCAAACTCACCTCTCTGCTCCTGTGTCCACCCCTGTGGGCCAGTGTCCTTTACCCCAGATATGAAGCAGACCTTTAAGTTAGTGCTGAGATCACTATGCCATTACTACAGCTGCTGTGATGAATGTTTTAATACACTGTGGGGAGACAGATGCTGCTCATGGACACAGACTTATCACAGGAAAAAAGCAGGAGGCTTTTTACTCCAGGTAACACATAGGATAAGATTTTAGCCTCCAAGTGATATCAGCTTGATTCATCCCTGAGTTCTCCTGAAAATATTACAGGATCCAATGAAACATCCCCTTTCTTTGTTATTTCCTACCATGACCTGTTCTAACAATTCTACACAAGAGCTGGTTTATTTACGCATTTCTCGTGGCATCCATGCCCACAACGTCCAAACCTGACATCTGTTAATTCCACACAAGTGAACTCAGCTGGACAAGAGGATATAAAGTAATATGAAATGTCAGCTTTCATGTTCTCTGGCTTAAGCCAACCATGTAATCAGGCACTCTTTATGATGGGCATATCATAGGTAAGCAGTGATGACAGAGTTTATCAGATACCAAAGGCCACTAATGCAAACTCCTGACTCTGCCTCTGCAGGAGTTTCTCAGTCAGCATTCCCAAACTTTGGCACATGTTTATCACAGCTGGTGGAAACATTAAACCTTCTGGGTTACCTTCAAGCCCCAGCAAGGATTAGCATGCCCTTGAATTAACCTTGAACCTTAACCAAGGGCAGAGCTGTGCAATAGATTGAAACAGGCAGTGCTAACTGGCTGCAGATGTGTGAGCTTTGGGACAGAATGGGGCCAATAGAGCTAAAATAAATACTGACCCCTTCCTCCTGCTCGTCCTGCTGAGGACTGGACAGGGCTCAGCTGGCTGCTTTGCTCCTCCAAGGTATGGCAACTCCAAGATCCCAAAGGGCCAGGAACCAATTAAAAAGAATTACATCTCACACTGAATACATAACTTCCCTTGGATGGCTTCTCTGCTGTGAAGAAGCATCTTCTGGGGTGGCTGGGTGGCCAGTGTGTCTACGCGACATTTCTCTGAGTTACCTGAAGCACTTTTATTTAAATTCTAAATTTTTTGTGTTTGTTGCAATGAAAAATATTCTTGTATTCTTTTCAATAACCAGTTTATGTCGACAAGGACTTTTAGAAATATTATTCAAAGAAGAATAAACTCAGCACACAGCTGCAGTCAGGTCCCTCATGGAAAGTGGCCCATCCTGAAGATATACAGTCGTTAGCACTGTCCCAGCTTTTTAGCAGAGTACTCCGTGTCTTTACATCCACAAATTTCTCCGTGCAGGAGAGATCTTCTTCACATAACTTCCTTTTCCTCCACCCACGCCAAAATAACCCCACAATCCAACAACCTACAGCTTTATGTGCAGTCATTTGACAACATTACAATCTTAATCTGCAGCTGGAAAGCAGAGACATAAAGGACAGCAACAGTGAAGAGAAGCAAAGCACCATCCAAACCCAATTCCTCTTCTGTGTCAACAGGATGAATTTGTACTCAAACCACCATAGCTAAAACAGCGCTGGGCTGCTCACCTACCTGAAAAAAACCAATACATATCATCATACCATGTTCTGGGTGTTGGCTTTTTCTTTTTTTTTTTCTTTTCTGGTTGATAGGTTTTGTTCTTTGTGGTGAGGGTGTTTTTTGCTTTGTTTTTGAGGGCTCTCCACGTGCCAGTAAATGACACTGGGTTGTGTATAAAGCTGTGGCACTTTACTCTCTAATACCAGGAAATTAATATGCACACATTTTTCAGTTTTTTATCTTCTGAATACAAAGACTGAATCAAAGCATCAAAGGGAAAGAAAGCAGGCTCTTTTTCTTGCCTAAGTTTTCTGGGACTCAATAATATTGTTGGTTTCTCTTTCTCTCCTGCTTCTATTTTGTCTTAAGGCTCTGCATCTTGGAAGACTGTGAAGCTGCTGTGTGATTTTTATCTCCATGATTAAAGTGTTACACTTTATTGAGCCCTTTGCATCAGCACCAAAATCTGCAATGCAGGATTTTACATAACACTTCATTTTCTCCTCGCACCATTACTGTTATTAACCTGGTGGCAATAAACAGAAAATACAGCTCGGCTCATGATGTACTCCTGAGTTTTTGTGTGTGTGCATAACGGGAAAGGAAAAAGAAGAAAAGGAATGGAAATGAAAGGGCCTTCACCCTGTGAAAGACTAGGAATGGCTGCATAAACTTGTCTTTTCCTTAAAGAACAACCTCAGCCTTTCAGAGTTAAAAGGTACTGTGCTGGAGCTTCTGCGTGTAAGGATCTCCTCTAACATAAAGGATCAAAACAGAAAGAACATCCCAACTACTTCAGAATTCTCCAGCTCATTATTATTCATCATTAGACTTCTCAGATGGAAGATTTGATTGATATCCTACTTTGGGATGTTGCACATTTCTTTGTTAAAATGATAAAGAACACGAGATCTGCCAAGAGAATACCAACAAGGGTTTGGAAACCAGCTGAGGAGCTGGATGTGGCAGCACAGATGACCTTCCCACCCCAGCAGTGGGGGGAACCTGCGTGTTTCACAGATGCAAGATCTCTGCACTCCCAGGAAAACAGCATGAGTTAAATATCCAAAGGTGTTAGGAATCTGGGTTACTGACAGAGATTCTCTTTTTGCTGAGGCAGGAGAGACCTGCAGGTTCTGGAGCAGAGACCTCTAGATGGGCGAGCAAGACTACAAGAGCCATGAAGAAAGAGATGGGTTGTCCATGAACAGATGGTCACCAAAACTTAATCAAAACCTAATGGGGGAGAGAGAAGGAAAGCCAGTGTGGGGAACTTGGCACGTCCCAGAGAGATCCTTCAGAAGCAAAGTCAGTTTGGGTATGACCTGGCAGAAATGCTTCAGGAGCTTAGGCATCATCTTCAAAATAAAATAATTAGGAGGGCAGGCTTCTTAGACATGTTCTGCTTCTCTTCCCTTTAATAATAGAAGCCCTCCTTTTGCAGTCCTGAAATACTGGAGCTGGGGGGGTGGGGGAGATCCTAAAAACCTGTGTCAAGCTGTCTTCACTCAGGTGCTGCAGGTCCCCATGAACTGCACGGTGCTGCCACGGCTGCCCAAGGCACCTCCTCCCAGGAGCAGTCAGGAAAGTCAGGGCAGATTGGGCTCAGTGGCACGGCTATAGCTTACCCTGAAATGTTCTGGTTGTTTTTGAAGGATTGTTTTGTATTTTAACCCAAGAGAAATATTTTAGAAAGTTTGCCAAGCTTCTGCCCCCTACTTATGTGGGTTCCTGCTCTTTACTCTTGCTATTTATTTTGCACTTGCTCTTTACTCAGTTTACTACAGTCTGAAATATAGCAGAACATTTTTCAGTTCGTCAGGGTGTTGTTTGCTGTCAAGGAGACGAAATGTTACTACTTTCCTCTGGAGAAGCTTAGGACATGATGGATGAAATGTCACAAGTAATTAGACTTTTCTTATGAATTACATTTTTTTAAACTTCTGTTTTCATGTCAACAGGTATGTTACGGATAGGCTGTATGGAAGGACCTGGGGAAATTTTAGTTCTCTGGGAACAGCAGTAATGTAATATCTGATAAGCCAGGGAATAGCTCCAGCTGAGGCAAACTTTAAAAACTTATGCTATGAAAATTTGGGGCTATGAAAAATCTGAGTCCAGTGGCAGAATCAAAAAGATCCAATCCAGTTCCTGAATAGCACAGACATGGTTAGGAATTTAAAGACTGCTTGACGTAGTCTGACCTCAAGTCCATCCACTGCAGTGTCTTGTTTCTGACAGTGATGTTTTGTGGCACTGTTAAGCCCTACACGATACGACATCCAGTGATAATCTCAATAACTATCAGGCTTGGAGGAAATAAAAACTGCAGTTCACGTTCACACTTCGAGCAGAGATGTACTGCAGATAGGCAGATACTCAGATTGCATAGAATTATCTGGGAGACAGATATGAACAAACCCTCCAACTCTGAGCTCTCCCTGGATAACTGATCCACACTGCATGGGCTGGGAACGCATCAGTGAACACCCCCAAACACCTGAGCATGCTGAGGAAAACTGCACAAAACAATCACAGGTATTCACACACCACTTCTTCATTAGGGTTTATATGAGTTTCTAAATCTCTCACCATTTTAATCTCTCAGTTTATAAAGTGCCAGTTGTTAGAGCAGTAAACACTGGATCAAACGTAGCGCTACAGCTGAATTACTGCTTTGAAATCTTGTATCACATGCAATGACTTTAAATTGCTTGCTTTGCCGGGAAGGCGGAAAGAATGTGAAGCCGTGACACTCTAAATCACACTAATCAATGATGTAAATCTTTACTGTACGAATGTATCAATAATGAGGAATGCTCCAGGGGAAAAAAATCAGGGGACACCTTTGAGATCTCCCTTCCATAACCAACTTACTGTCATACGTTGTAGAATCATCAAGAAAATACAAAGACTAATAATGATGTGGCAAAATTTACTTAACCCCCTTGACATGGAAATAAATTCTTATTTTATCTATGGGAAAAAAAAAAGTCTCCCACACGTATTAGCTAAGCAACCTCAACTGATTAGAAATGATTCAATTAAAATGGAAACATTGCAGTGAATGACATAAAAGGATCACTGACATTTTCTCAGGAGATTTCAAATGTTATTTTTAATGCTAAAGATAAACTGCATACATGCAAGTGTTTGAAAGGGAAGGGAAGCCATGAAGTTCCAGTGTTCATGAACAGAACACAGCTTGTTTGGGGCTTCACACTATTTCAGATAAATGTTATAGATACTGTATTATCAAAACAGGGCCTGGGAAAATAGTTTTCAAATACAAGGAAAAGGTGGGGTGGGGGGGGAATGGTGGGAAGAACACACCTCTCAACCCCCTTTTTTTCTTCTTCCCCAGAAAATAAAGCTGTGATCATTGGCTCATCTCTAAGGATCATAAAACAACAAAAAAAAATTGCTTCCCAATGGCTAACATGATGAGAGGGAAAAGAGGGAGCCTGAGTAGCTTCTTGACTGTGTTGCTTCCTCCCAGCAACAGCTCATGAGATTCCCTGCCAAGGTGGAACCTGCCACACATCCTCTACATCAAAGGGGATCTGGAGGATATTCTATTGCCTTTGACTACCATGCTGCCTAGTATGCTAGATAGCCAAATCTGAAAGTCCCCATGACCTCCAACAGTCACCTATTGCTCTGTGAGGAGCTTGGGAGATGACAAAACCCATAACAGAGAACTTGCTTCACTGCTTCACAACCGTTTGTACTCTAACAGCTGTGTGCAGATTTATCAGACAGAAGAGTGGTTGCATCTCTGTCTTCCTTAGTCAGGCCCATCATAACTCACATGGTGTAATCACTGTCCATCCTTCCTCTTCCTTCGCATGGCAGCTAGAGAAAGCTCAGGAACGCTGTCAGATTTTCTGCAGTGAAGTCATAGAGATGATCCCACAATAGTTTCCCAGTCTATTAATCTACTGTTCCACCTGCTACAGCCACCACCACCATATTCCCAGTGGGACGAGGCTCAGTCAGCACCACAGATACCTGTGGCTGCTGTTCAATGTGCCTGTGCTCCCTGTGGCACTTTCTAGCTGGTCTTAAAACCCTTCAGCTGACTCAGTGGGCAGGGTCACACTGCAGCCTGGCAACCAAAGCCCAGGGGGAAAACAACCCGCCCAAGGTCATGCAGGATGTGAGGAAAAGTCAACCAATGTTTTTGATTTCTGTCCTTTATGCTGCTGCTCTTGTTTTGGATGGGTAGGGAGAGGCTCCAAGTGCTCAAGCGAAACCTTTTCCACGTTAGACCCCATTTTCAAGCAGAGTGAAGTGGGAGGTGAAGGTGAAGGTGTTGTAACTACAAAAATGAGATGGAGATGGAAGGTTGCTAATCTCTTTCTCTTCTGGTTAAGTATTTAGTTTAGGGGAGACAGGAAGCCTTCAGAGTCAAGTCCAGCTTCTACCACTGGTCAACATGGGCAATGGAAACAGAAAGAATTTGGTTTTCAGGGAAACTATTCAACAACCTTGCTATTTTCTATACTTTTACACTGGCATCTTTGCTTCCTTCATTTTGGGCTAGAGACATAAAGAAGTATTTCAACATGAAGGCATAATTTTGGCTCCGTTCCACTCAAGTGGGTATCAGGATGCAGTGTCAGCTGCCTAGGCACATAGCTCCCAGTGCTCTGATTTTTTTTGGATTTCTCTGGTTGGGTCCCAAGTCACTGTGCTCATTTATCACACATTGAAAATTGTTGTTTCCTAATATTTCTGCTACAGGGAGCACTTCAGGAGGCCCTGCCTTCACTGTTCCCAAGCCAGCAGAAACAAAAGGGGCAGAAGCTTCCATCTCATGAAATGACATGTGCATTGATTTCTCAGTTCTGACACTGGCTTGGCATTTCACCTTCAACAAGTTCAGTTCCTCTCAGCTCTCACTCTTATAATGGGCATTGCAGAAACCAGTTTGTCTAATCTCCATAAATCACCAGCTCCTCTTGGAAGACACTTTTCCATGGTGCACAATAGTGCAAACTCCATGGGATGCTGGTCAGAACAGGAACTGCTGTGCCATAAATAGCCTGCCAATTACACACACCTAAACACAACAGCCTTTTGTGGTGCTCCAGGATGGAAGTGCAAGACTTGTTGTAACAGGAACATCCAGAAAAATGTTATTTGGAAAGGTGTTGTTTACTTAAGAAATTACCCTTACTTTGTATTTAATGTTTCATACCTAAGGTTCAATCAATGCAGGAAATTCTCCCTCTGTTCTCATATCTCAACAATAATGATGCAAAAGGTCATACAACATATCATCAATAAAATACTGTCTCTTGAAAATCAGTTTTCAGATAGTCAAATTATTTTTGAAACGGAAGTGTCATTCTTTAACCCTGTCAGGAAGTTAGAGGCACAACATTCAGTTTCCATTTAGAAATCAAAGTGTAAAAGGGTTAGGCGGAAAAAAAATGCCCCAAAAAAAATCACTAACACAAATGTCATTCAGGCCTGGCAAAAAAGAACACAGAGATTAAATGTTACCCTTTATAGTTTGCAACCCAAACAGAAGATCACTGAGCTAGAGCATGACAGTAAAATCTATTGCACATATGCAAACTAGCCAGTCAAATATCCAGCTCTCCCCAGGCTGGAAAAAATAACCAAAGGAAAAAGAAACAACAAAACATTAGAACAACTGAAAGAAGAAATAACACTTCAAAAACCTTTCTGTTTCAACCACATATAATAAGCTGTTCCTGATACTGGGGAAAGTCTGATGGCTGGATGGGTTTTTTTTTTTTCCTTTTAACGTGGGATTTTTACTCTGACAATTTGTCCTTAATGTTACTTGAACATAGGTTACTCCAGCTGCACACCAAAATATACTGGCTTGGAGTTTAATTTTGAGACACTTAACATTACATTTTCCCAAGACATGGTTGCTCTTCTCCTGAATTTGATGGCTCATTGAGCTCCCAGGTAAGAGCTGGTTTTACAGGGATATGTCTCTGTACATTCTTTACAGTCCTTATAAAACTGCCTGGCCAGCCAGAGCACTGATTGCCTGGGGAACTTTTGGTAGGGGTAGGTTAATCTGTGTGACCTCCATAGTTCATCTGAAACTGCTGCACAACTTTCTAAAGAGCCATCTTTATTTCCTCCTCATCCGCTCCTCGGTTTCTGACTGCCAGCACACACTTTCTCAAGGATAGCTGGAAACAAACACTCAGGTGAACACAAACACATTTCTTCCTGTGAGAACATTTGCAGTGGTGTAGATAAAGACTCAGGGCTGCCCACTAACACACACAGTACCTCGTGCACCAGTCCAAGTGCAAAACCACGTATTTGTGCAAGCACAACTATTGGGCTCCAGCAGAAGTACTTCTATTCCCACAAGAAATACAATTCAGCTGCTGGGAGGGCTATTTTATTAGCAGGGATCTGTCCTTTCCAGGAATGAAAATAATTTGTCTGTTCTCTGAAAGGACCACCAGATACCATTCTTCCAGGTTAAAGTCTTTTTCCTATATGCTAATGTGTTTGATTTTTAAGCTGATGATGAGTAGTCTGTCAAAGTTATTTCAATGTAGAGCAAAAGGGTAGCTCTACACAGCTTGGAAGCCCTTCCTTCCCCATCCTCTGAAGCAGCATTAATCAGGATTGCTGCCTAAGCCATGGAGCATTTTGTAACTCTACCCAGCCTTCTTCCCACCCCTTAACACCTCCTCTGCTCTTTCCCCCCACCTCATCAGCGCTGCTCCCCCAGCACAAATTGCCACACATCTGTACAAAGGACAAGCGGAAGAATAAGGTGACAGTTCTTTAAGGAAAGAATAAAAATGCAAATTAACAAACACCAAATTTGCTGTAAACATTAAATACTTCAGACATGAAGCCTTCTGTGCTACAAGAGTGCTTTCAGCATTATCTATTCACAGCAGTTCCTCTGCTCCTGAGGGTCATAAACACTGAGAGATGGAGCCAGCAAAAAAGCTCTAGTTGAAATTCAGCTCACAGCAAAAGCAATTTCCGAGTGTGCAAAGTGCTGTCAGCAGGCCTGATGTTTGTGTATGAAATATAGACAATATGACTGGCCCATCGGCAGTCACTGTCAGCCTGATGGATGGGGCCTGAAAAGAAGTAAAGCGGCTGCCGTTAGGGCCCAGTCTATCAGATGCTTGATGGAGATTCGGGGGCTTAATAGAGGTAAAAGTTTCTTCTAATCGGACAAAATTTCCAGCGGTGATCACAAAGAAAATAAAAGGGATAGCGGTGCGATACAAGGGCACAAGCAAGGCTTCCCTGGCTCAGCCACAGAACAAAACAGAAGAGGAAAGCAATGCGTTCTCAATACGGGGGAAAATTGGTGTCTTTGTTCTTGGATCTCAACTGTCCCAGAACAGACAGGACAGCCCTACAGCTCGCTGTGTGCACGAGCATCTTCGGGTGTTCCCCACTGCCCACGCCCCTGGCACAATGAAAACATCACTCTGAACCACTCGGGTGCCCCTCACAGCATACCTGCTGGTGTGACAGAGGGGGGACTCATGGGCACAGCACCACACCCATGCAGAAAAATCTGTGGAACAGCCAGTTCAAATGCCCTTGCTCCTTTTGCCATTTGGAAACTAGAGTTCTTGCTCTTTCCTTTTTTCTTTTGCCCCCAAGGTTGTTGTTATGTGGGTAAAACTTCATGTGCAGTAGGTGTGGGCCATCTGCAATAAAAATATGGAGGGCTCAACTCCACATCATACATCATGCCATGGGGCCCTCAGCTCATGAGGTCAACCAAAGACCCTCAGAGCAGAAAAAGTAGAGACCATAAAAAAAAGGCGTGGCATGGGTCAGAGCACTCGTGGTGGTTCAGTTGTTAATACTTCTGCCAAAATACCATGAAAATCAAAAGGCTCTGTTGAAAAAACGCTGACCACTTCAATAAAGATAGAGAGCAATTAGAAGTGAGCTTGTGCTTCAAAGTCCATGGACCAGTCTGCAGCAAAACTCTATATATTTTGAAACTAAATAAACCCTCAGCTTTGATCCATCCCTATTCGCAAAGGCAAAGAAGACCTGACAGCTTGTGATGTTTGCCTCTCTTCAGGTGTGTGAGAAGGCAAGTTCAGGGCATAGGGAAAGGCAGAATTATTGCAGGTTTTCACTCCAAAACAAGACTGTCAAGGAGAAGAAATATCAATGAATGCTTAAATTTCTTAAGCAAAACCACCATAAGAATTGAGGCAAAATGCAGAACAGGAAATTAAAAGTGTGCACAAATGGGAAAACTCCCCAGGTCTAGCAGTCTAATATTTTGGAAGAAGCAACATATTTCTACAAGAAACCATAACCTTCCTTTTCACTGGGACTTTCTACTTTTAACCCCATCATTACAAGCTCTTCCTTGGGAAAAAGAGCAAGAGAGGCTGCTGGGATATCTGGGGAACTTATAAATGGTCATTTCTTTGCACCAGTGCTTAAATAGATCTTCAATAGGAAAAGCAGCAAATTTCCAATGCTCTAAAGGGTCATGGTCATCATACTCTACTCAGGCTCAAAAAGACAGTGTACACTTGGTTAGCTACTACCTGGCCTTCCAAACATACAGCCTACTGGTTTCTAGTGGGTTCTCTCACCTCAGGCATGTTCTCTACAGCTGGAAGTTTTCTTCCCTGAAAAACCTCTCCCCAAAGACATCCATCCCTGCTCTCAGGGTGGGAGCTGGTGTTCACACACTAAGCCCTTCGGTGGTTCTAAGACACTCTGTGGAGTTTTCTCCTGGAACCCAGTTTATTCTGCCCCAGACTCAGCTGGAATTTCTACATCCCAAAGCCCCAGTTCAGATCTTGTCACAAGGACTGGCTGTTTCCTACTTACCAAAGGGACACAAGAGCAAGCAGGGCTCAGCTGCAGCCTCTGGTAGCAAAGCAGCTCCTGACTTAATATCCTTTAGCAAAGGCTCCAGAAGAGCTGCTAACAGTGAGCTTTTAAAAAAGATTGCTGTCTCTTTAACAGGTTTTTAACCGAGCTCCTTTACCCTATTACCAGCACCTGATGGAAACCACTACCCTATTGAACTCACCAGCGGGCCATTAGAAGTGTGTCAGATTATATTAACTAGGCAATTAAGAAAAAACACCCAACCAGCAACAACAAGGAGCAGCAACTCGGCGCGCGAGGAGAGCCTGTCTGTCGTTTTGTAAATCCCCAAATTAGTTTTGAAAGGCCACTTTCAGCCTGGAGTTAAGGCCAGATTTATCCTCTGCGTTGTCTGCAATGGGCTGAATCTCTGCAGCAACCTGATGAAACTGATTATTTATGATAAGTGACTGACACTGGAACACTGCCCAAAAGGCGAAGGAATGAAAGCCGCTGTGACCCCAAATGAGAAGATTTTCTTTGATCCGCTCACACAAACTTCTAAAAAAATTATGACTTTTGGTTTCATGCAGGAGATCAAATAATTAAACAAACAGATGTGCAGATATTAATAACAAAAGGTGTCGCATGAGGGAAGCATTCAACCACAAACAACCCATTTATTTTAAGACTTAAGTGTTGCTGAAATTCCCAATCAGAAGAAGAAAGAATGATTTTTAAGTGTGGTGTGGGAGGCATTTTAGAGAACTGGGGGTAATTTAAAGCGGAATATGCTTTTTTGATGAGACTGCCAAAACCAAGATGCCTCCGGATAAAAAATAAAGCAAAAAAAGAAAGTTAATTTACATACAGACAGAGCTGTCAAGCGAGTCATCAGCAGAGAGAGGGATAACAAGTCTTTGGGTAACAACTCCCTTGTTAGGAAGATGGCAGCAAGAAGCAGGATCAAGGGAAAAGGATAGTCACTGTACAGATGTTTTAAAGGAACAGTTAGCATTTTCTGTGGCTTGGGGGGCTAAACATTGCAGCTGCCTGCTCAGTGCAAGTGCAGAAACCACCTGCATGAAGGATGTGCACATAGCTGGGGAAATAATTGAGTAATATCTTCTGTTTCTGTAGGGCAAGACAAGGGTCTGAGCAAGGAGTTTGGGTCTAGACTCCAACCTCAATTTTCCCTAGCTTTGTGCTGTTATGTTATTTGGGGGGTTGAATCTGTTTTTACCTTTCCAGCATAGTCAGAAGTGACTTGAGGAGGCACTGGGGAGAGTGTCACAGGCCCTGTCCAAGAAACCTCAAGGAGTAACACACACCCACACACACTCCCGGAGTGCTGCTGGGTGAAAAGCCCATGATAAGAAAAATAAATGAAAACCCCAGGTGGTTCCCCCATAAGAGCTGCAGGGAGCAAATCTCAGCCCCTCATCGACATGGCAGCTGCTCCTTGTCCCTCATTACAGGCCCACAGTGCCACCAGCAGCACAGGGAATGCTGATACCCAAGACAAGGAGGGAAAGGTTCCCCAGCCCCAGTCAGAGGCACACCTGGGGTTGAGCCACCTCTTCTCCCTTACCTTGAATACCAGAGGCTTTCATACTATTCCCATTCTATCTCTCTCTGTAGATGCAGCAAACCCCACTTGCAAGCAGAGATCCCAGGGGTAGGATTTGTCTGCTGGAGTGTTGTTTATTCCCAGGAGAGCAGAGAAGGTGGAATGAGAATGCTGACCAATTCCACCTGCAGGCCATCAGCTGAACTGGAATCTAACAGTTTCTTTGATTTGCAAATCTCTTCCACCAGCTTTGCCTTTCCCTACCAAACTCTTTCCTGAAACCTGAGAGCCATCATCCTTTTCAACTCCTTTAATCAAAGATCCTTCAAGAATTGTGAACATCCTGAGGAGATCTGATGAAAAAGAGATTAATTTCAAGTGGAACCCCTACTTATCCTCTACCACTATAGATCTGTGGCATGAGAAAGGGACAGCTTGCTGGGCTTCAATGGTTTTACATTCCAGAAGAGAAGCTATGGAATATCCCTCAGTATTCTCAGCCATGATGGGAGAAAGCTGAGATCCCAAGAAACAGCACAGAGCAATCCATAAAACCAAGCCACTGGCTGTAATAGTCACCTGCTTTTTGTGGAACTCAGGGTCACACTGATCACATTGCAAAATCATCGATTTTTCTCCATATGTTCTTTGCTCTGACCCACTGAATTGGTGGCTCACCTGTGAACTGGGTGGGGACTCAGGCCCAGCTGACGTTTTCCCGGAGTGTTGAATAGAATGTGAGTGCCTCAGCCAAGCCAACCCTCACGGGAAGCCTGGCAGAAAAACAGTGTTCATCACGTTTTGACTGGTATCAACTGGAATTCTGCCTCTGACACAGGGAGTAGGAGCAAGCAGCCCATGTCCTCCAAAACAAGAGAAATAGGTGAAGTGCTACTGCCTGAGCCTTTCCAGATAAAAAAGGCCTATGACAAAGCACAGGGTTTTTCAGGAAAAAAAGAAAAACCTTTTGTCTAGAAGTAAATATTTTATGCACAAATATATTTTTCTGTCCTATATGCTACCAAAATAAATCCTTAAACTCTGCTTAAGCTAAATATCACACCGAGAATTTATTTTAATAAAAACTAAAGTATGCATGGCACAAGCTTTACAAAGAAGAAAAACCCTAGGACCAGAACTCTCCTAATATTGTTTTAACATGGCCATTTTCATGTATGCATTTGTGGTACAAAGCACTGTACATGCTGCACAGAACTGTCCCTTTGTGACCATTGAATATTTGAGTAAATGCTACTCCAATGTGATAGTGGGTTTCTTCATAAGAGTACAGAAAATAGCTGTTAGAACAGAGCAAAGTGTTGTGGTTTTAAAAAAACACAACGGGGTAAGAAACAACTTGGCTGGACTGGCTAATATAGCAGAGTGTTCCTGTCTCTGTCTTCCAAGTTGCTACGGAAGTGACAGATCTACCCAAAAGCCAGCCCAGGTGACTCACGATTATCTGCATTTCTCCATCATGATTACGGTGGTGTGGGCTGAAGATGAGATGGGGTTGAGTTTCAGAAAGCAACGTGTACCCACAACTCGCACCAACTTTATCTTCCAGAAAATACACAGAGCTCGGTGCACTTGGTCTTACAGATAGGTAGGAAACCACCAGCAAATTTTTCAACAATATGTCCTCAGGGAACAGAGGTGCTCAGCCAGGAGAGGATTCCTGGCTCCAATGGTCTACATATACCCAAGACATACCTTTGACTGATTCACGCAGGCAGAAAAATGACCAGTGCTTTATGGCACATGGCCTTTCCTTCCTCTGCATGACCAAAACACTATCAGGAGTCAAGACAAATGCCAAATTATGAGGTTGGGGTTGGTGAGACACACAGGTGACAGGGAGGTGGCCGTGGGAGCTGAAACAGCCTGGCACACCCACCTGGTGCCACAATGTCCCTGGGCAAACAGATGCTCCACTCCTGTGCAACCCCCTTCCCTTTATCAAGGTTTTATATCACCCTTCACTAAAAATCATTCCCAACGTTTTCCTTCCTCTGACCTCGCCGTACAAGCAAACGGCAGCACCACTGGTAATAAAATGTGTCCTTTAGTTTCAGAAGTCTGCCTTCCATTTCAGCTATGGAAATGGGAAGCAGCAGCTGCTGATGGCTGTATAAACATAACTGTCCACAGAGCATAACTGGCACTTTGCTGAACTCATCTCTGCAAAATAATAGATGTGGCTGGTCTGATGTGATAATACTTGATTGATTTACCCACATGGTATTTAAAACGTGGCTGATGTGACCCTTTTGCTCCAGTCTACCCATGAACCATAGCTTTAAAATCCACACATTGAGTGGATTTGTTGGAAAGCCGGAATTCACAAATCAAAGGGGCTGTTAAGGTTCAATAATATGGTTACATGATGAATGTAAAGCCAGAGCCCATCAGATGCTAAGTGTGTTGGATAAAAAGGCATCTCAACAATATCTTAGTGTCATCCCCATTCTTTCCTGCATCATGACCTTTACCAAAATTTTCCAAAGCTGTGAAGCCCAGATTTACAGATATACCAATACAAAGAGCACAACTAAATAAAATTTCTTCTGAACATGCTACAAATGTTTGAGTGTTTATTCAGATTTCACCCGGACTCCAACCCCGGCCGGGCTTAAGCCCCCATTAACAACTGTGACTCCAATCCAACATTACCCAGTGGCTGTGCTTGACAGCCACCAGTGCTTAGCAAGTCTGTAGTTCTTTATGTCTTGGAGTAGTGCATCATTTAATTTGTCCATATAGCTCAAATGCTTGCTTTGATATATAACTGAAAGCATCAAAGGAATCACTCATGACTGTTACTCAGAAAGGCACCTACCAACACGTTTCCAAGAGCTACAGGCAATTTAGGGGGAGGATATGGTGGGAATTATGGGTAAACAGCAGCAAATATTGAAATGAAATAGTGGAAAACAAATTTTGCAACCACAGCAACAACAACAAGGAAAAATCAGGTTTGTTTTTTTTTTTTTAACCTGACTAGATTAAAATTTGTTTCCACTAAGCAAAACAAAAAGAAAACCTAACAATTCTAAATAAAAAAAACCCTACTGATTAAAAGTATTTATTTATTCCTTCTTTATGAGTTACAAAATAAAACACTACCAGGGGAGAAGCTGAGTATTTGCTTTTTTTTCACCCTTGACAATCATAAAACCACATGTTCAGACAAACCTTTTAACTGAAGAAAACCTTTCTCTCCTCCCCATGTTTCCCGTATGTATACTCTCTATTATTCACCCTTTTCCATCAATAACTTCCAGCACTCGGAATTTATGTGCAGTATTTAATGAGAGCTGGTGTGAATGTCGAAAGTATCTTGGTAAGATGTTATGTGTCAGCAAGCGATCATGTTACCGTGTGATGGATTAATAGGAAGAAACAGCTTGAAGGCAAGGTATTCATCTTTCTTTTTATTTTTTTTTTAATGACAACACTAATACATTTGTTTCAGTTCTGAAATTAATTTCCTAATAGTTAGAAAGGTCAAATGAACGAGAGCCATATAAGCCTCTTTGTCATCTTTGACAAATTATCCAAAACAAGCCTGTCAAATCAAAAGGGATAACATTTTGAGTAATAAATGTTAGTACTGATTAACTGGTCAAAGTTAATTCTTTCCAGGAATTGCCATATGCAAAAGGCAGGAATTCATTCATTTGTTTTATTGTTTTTGTTTTTGGGGTTTTTTTTAATATTTCTTCTTTCATGTTTTCAACATAGTTTTGAAAATAAAAAATGGAAATAGGAAGGTAGGCCTGGAAATAGGCCTACCCAGTGTTTTCTGGGAATGATGTCTGTTGGATGGTACAAACTGAAAATGGTATCTTCTGCAGTGCTCAGATGGGTATTTTTGAGGTAATTTGAAAGATAAGTGAGATATTAATCAAAAGAAAAGGGAAGGGGCTGTTTTCAACTCTTACTGGTTTTCAGATGCTTTTCAATAGGGTTATCATGGGGGTTTCTCCTGAGAGAGCAACTCTCCTGAGTATGCAAGGTTTTAGCATCCACTGAGAGAAAACTGAAATTTAAATCTAGCAAAAAGAAAGATCTTCATTATGACTGCTTCCAAACTGGTAAGGCTGTTGGGTTCTCTAGGGCTGGGCTGCTCTTCTGAGTATGTTTAGCATGTTCAGAGGCTTTGAATTATTAGAAACTCCTTAGGGTGAGACTGGGGCAGAGAAACCACAGTTCTCTCAGGGGATTCAAGGATCTGTCCAAGGGCAACAGCCAATAAAGTCCAGCAGTTGTTATGGGCTCTTCACCTTTGCCACCTATGGGACTCGTTTTGAAAAGAAAAATGGTCCTTTCATCCTATTTCACGAGCACCAAACTCTTTGGGAAAGATGTAAGTTATACTCAGTAGGCCCCAAAACTGTGGAACAAATTGTTATGAACAGCTGGCTATTAAACCAGCATACGCATAATTTAAATGGAATTTTAAAAGTCTGTATTTCCTGGGTGAAAATCCAGCCTGGGTCTCCAGGGACCAGATGTGATTATAAGATGCCACTTGCTGGCAGAGTGTCTGTGTCACAAAACAATGACAAACTTGTCTTCCTTCTCCAACAATACCAGCTGGGCTAGGGAAAATTATTACCTCTTCTCCTAAAAACCTTGGGGCTTTTCTATTCTGAAACCATGGCAGCCACAGTAACATTACACCTCACACCACAAGAAGACCTTAGCATCTCCCACAAGCCTTGCTGCGTAGCCCAGAAAATCTTTTCTATATTTTTTTGTGAGGTGATTTCACAGGACCTGCAGGTGCTGCACACAGGCATTGCTGTGCAATAGTGTGCAGGGCACACTAAATGGCCTGAGAAAGGGCTGCTCTTAATTTAACCCACACAATCACCATCATTTTCCTGGATAAGCAACATTTTCAGCTTCATGCTGCCTTTCTGTCCTCTCTTAGTGACTTCAGATGCTGCTGGGTATCAATTCCAGGGAACCCAGTGCAGTTTTCCAAGTCAAACTGAATTACAAACACTGACATCCAGCCCACTGGATGGCTGGGCCCACCAGTGCCCCCAGAAGTACCTGAGTTGCTCCAGGTACATATCCTCCACCACTGCACAGCCGTTCATTTAGGATCTTGTACCAGAAACACCCTCTTAGTGATCTCCACAGAACTGAATAGTGGGCCGTGGTCCTGAGAGCAAATATCCAAAGAATTTCTCTGTGCCACTTCTCAGGCATTTAGAAAAATGAGTCCCGTTTGCTATTTTAACTGGAAGACTACTCCAGAAGTCTAAGAAAAACCCCCATACTAAGGGAAGTTTCTCCCTTAACTTATTTCTGTAAACTTACACAGCTAAACCTTTGGTCAACACTAAATCAATTCTTTTCTCTTTGGGGCTTATGCAACTCAAAAATCTGGAAGAGAGCACAGAGTTAGGTGACAGGGAGGGGGAGAAATATGCTGAATTCTGATAATTGCTCTTCTCAGAATAAAGCATTTCCAATTTATTACAGTTGGAAGGATTTATACAGCATAGAGAAAGCTGCATCAGTCCATACATATTAGCACAAGATTGGGCTCTCTATTATATCAACACTTCTCCAAAACAGACAGCAGCATGACTAATCTCAAAGCTCCAAAAAAGAAAGTGTCTCCTTTTTGTTTGGCCTCTCAAAATCTTCCAAATATTTTTAAAATATATTCCCTTCTCTTCACCTCCTCCTGGTACTAAAAAAAACCCACAGAAACCACAAACAACAACAAGAAAAAACCAAAACACACACACAAAAAATCCCTGAGAAGAATTTAAAGAGCTCATTCAAAAATAAAACACAAAGATAAAACCTCCAGTGGTAGATTCTTTCTAACTGGTGAATTTATTCTAAAGTCAGTGCAGAGAACTGAGTAAAATAAAGGTCAGACCCTGTGCTGGGAATTCCCCTGACCTTTCAGGCTACATCCATCATTGGTATTACACAGAATTTGCCATTTATCACACCAAACAGAGAGCAAATCTTTAAGTCCTTTTCTCTTCTCAGCAGTACAGACCCAACAATTATTCAGATTTTAAAACAAAATCGATGTTTATCCAACTCCTTTTTACAGCTCTGCCTCTTTGGGCTCCTCACTTCAACCTCTGGATGTACAGCAGGAAACTGATAAAGCAGGGTGCATATGAGAGCCAATGTGTCTTGGGGAAATGGGTATGAAGGGGTGGATTAAAAATGCATTTGGAAAGGCCTTTTAAAAGGGTCTGCTTTCCTACTGACACCTACTGAAGGGTATTTGTGACAAACCTCTCCTGAATTCAGGATCATATCTGGGGAAGAGGATTCTTTGAAAGTTTCAGGCCTTTAGATAGCATCAGGGAATTGTCCTGCTACACCTTCTAGAGAAGTTTGGCACCTGCACACATCAGATTTGAATAGTTTTTAAGGACCCCTTCAACTGTGAAACCATCATGGATGGATGCAGTGAAGGGAGCAGCCCAGCCCAAAAGTTCACAGCCTTGCTCATCATCATGGATGAATTTCTCTCCAGGACTCTCCAGTACTCATTCCAGAGAAGAAAATAAACAAGTCAGGGTGTTGGGGTCTGACACAACTACATGGGAGCTGTAGAAAGGAAGTCTGGAACAGCCTCATCTCTGTCTAAGTGATCTCCTGGGTTTACAGCTGCACTTCTGCCCCAAAAATACAGGGATCTCCTGAGACACCTCTCCTCTGGGATGCCCCAGCTCAGCTTTCCAGGCTCAGGCAGTGCATGGCAGGAGTCAGAGCCCCCTTTCCCCTCAGCACAGGGATCTTTTCCTTCCCTGAAAGCTATCAGTGTATGCCTGAGCCACCCAGTGCCCTGGTGCCATTCAGTGTCTTCTGCTTGCATTCATTATCAGCACTAAGGACCAATCTTCCCAAGCTCCCAAGCTTCCCCCTCACAGACAGTGCAGGAAGACAGGGCAGTTGCCAGGATATTTACAAAAGGGTGCATGGGACAACTGTATTTGTGGAAGGTTAAACAGCCTAATGCATGATAAGAGTATCTGTGTCATGAATCAATGATTAAAGTAAAGTCTCTTTCATCAAAATTCAGTGATCTCAACCATGGTAAATAATAGCCTAATTAGGCATCTGCTCATTCAACGTCCAAAGGGACAGGCCAGTTCCTGGCACAAAGTGAAACATTTGTTGCACCACTGAAAAGTCATTTTCAAGCCTGTGAACCACCTACAGCAAAAGAGATCAGCTCCTTCCTTTGCCAAAGGATGCTCTTCACAAGGAGGAAAACGAGATCCCTTCCTCTTCCTGCTGTCAGGGCTTACAAACTGCCCTGGGGTGGGTGAACCCAGAACCTGGTCCAGAGTGAGAGGGACAGGAAGCTTTAGACTAACTTTTAAAACACCAATTGCTTAGAAAGGAAAAAGTGGGGAGCTGAAATGGTCTGTCTGCCCAAATGTGTCAACTATAAGGTTTGAAGTTCACATACAGTTACAAGGGGACTGAATCTGACCAAATTACAAAATAGGAAGCTTGGCGACAACAACAACTAATTTTCCTTGCATGGACTCAACCATCCTTGACATGCTTCTAGCCAAGGAACATGCTTCATTTGATTCTGGACTGCTTCTCTCCCCTCCATCGAGTTAGGCTCACCTTCCTGTTCCCTTTGGCTCCGTAGGTGCAGCTTCACACAGAAACGGATGCCTCACTGTGCTGTGGTGGGGACAGCAGTGTGCTCCACGGCTGGTTGTGGCCCTAGCACCTCTGCAGTGGCCAAATCCATTTGAATGACAGCCAGATTTAAGAGGAGATCTCCTAAGGCTGATTGAAATAACCCCAGAACCGCACGGATTATATGCCAGTAGGGAGGCTGCAGATCCATCTTTATTCAGAATAAATGCCATTTCTTCCCAAACACCCTTATCTATCCTTCACACACACCTCTAAGATCCCTCCAAGCAGTGAGGTGCTGCTGCCAGGTGACTGAACACCTGCAGGCCACTTGGCACCAGGCAGCCCCTCAACCAAAATTTGTCACTAAATTTTTCTTTCCAACGCACCTTTAAAAACAGACAAATGGAGTTTTTTGTCTCGAGATTCCTCATTGTTTGGCTGGACATTGTAAAGGAGGACTGGTCACCCTCTCCTATAATACCATAGGAATAATCAGCAGCTCCCCTGGGAAGGGTAATGAGCTATTTCTTAGAAGGTTTTGTGCTCTTAGCACAGCACCTTAGTGCCTCAGCAAGGCTGTACACTCTAAAACCGGCCACGTGCCTGCTGTGACATTCCCTGGGCTCCTGCATTCCTCCTCTGGGACAGACTAGATTTTCCATGGCAGCTTGCAGCAGACTTCAGAATGGAAAGTTTTGCTAAATGCAAGATGGTCATGAATAACACAGGGAGTTTAATAACCTGCGTGTTATTTATTTTGCTACTAAATTCAATCCATGCACTTTATTACATTCAAGGGTGTCAACTCACAAAATATGTCAAGCCTGCTCAGTTATTGCCCAATGTACAGTAAAGCTGTTTTCACTCATATTCCATGAGGTTATTCAAAATTACTTTAAAATGCTTACTGCTACAAGAAGTTCAAGGGAAAGCTGACATCCTCCCTTTGCCCTTCTGTCTCCATTTGTCTGGCTGAGTATTTGTCCTTTTGTACCTTCAGCAAAATTTCAGCAAGGTTTTTCATACACATCCTGTCTGAGAGTTGTTTCTGAAAGCCATTACCAGATGCATTTTTAAAGATATTGAGAATGGGGAGAAAAAAGTAGATCTTAAAAACGTCTTCCTTTTGCAAATACAATTTCTGACGTCAAACTATTACAGCCAAATTCGCTCTTTCCACGTTCTTAGTTTTTAAACATAAGTCACTTTGCCTTCTGAATTTTTGTATCTCACCCTCCTCCTCTCCTTTAATTTTAATGCAAAGGGTCTGAGTAGCACTGTGAGAAAAGCTTAGGCTGCAAAATTAGTTCAGATGAGCAGAGCAAAGTTAAAATAAATGGAATTTACTGGTAATGAAACAATAAAGCTCAGAGAAATCTAAACAGCATTCACATGCTTGCTTACCAGAACTAGTTATTTTGTTTATTAAAGTGACAATCAGCCTTTCATGCAGTGAAATAGCTTCACCTGGGAATTACAACAACTCTACTAAGCTGAAGAAATCTATGGTGAGGTGAAATCTGCACTTAGGAAGAGATAATCCAATGTGCTCTGTCTGCAGTCTGTTCTATCATTTCCAGTCCAAAGGACAAAAATCCTAAAATACCCCATCAAGGCCCAGTGTGGTTCGAGAGGACATTAACTTTGTTATTAACAAAATTAGCCGGGGTACAGAGCGAGCGAGCCCAAGTACAGCTTTATTCTCTCCACAGGTTCCTGAGCGAGGGTGGCAGCTGGCAGTGCTCTCCATCCAAGCCTCCATTGCACGAGTTAGAGAAGGAAAATTCCTACCAGGTCTTGCAGTCAGTCTCCAGGTTCCTGCAGGATGGCTCCCTGCAGCTGACTGAGGGGCTGTGCTCCAATTAGCACAGACCCTTTTGATGCTGGCCAGCCTGCAAAGCCAGATGGCAGCTCCTCCCTGGCATCTCGGGCCTGGGTACCCAGTGCAGACCACGGTTTTTGTGATAGCCTGGTAACTGGCTCCCAAGCTTTCTTGCAAATGCTCCAGCCTCTCCCTGAACTGCAGTATAACTGGATCCAATCACACTTCTGAACTCCACGGGGAAGAAATGCAGATAAATTCCTTTGCAAAATACATAATCAGCAGGAAAACAATGCATAAAGCATACTATAGGTGTAATACACGTACAGACACATACACATACACTTTCCCTACTGCTCTCAGCCCACAGATATTAATGGTTCAGGTGATAAATCAATCTGCATGGCTAAAAGCAGTCACAGTGATCATTTACAGCTTCCACTGACTTCAGTCGAAGATACTGGCACTCTCAAAACAAGACTGCAAACTAAAACAATGTTTTACTTGGATGAATTTCTGTGTTTCAGATCTATCAAACTGCATTTGAAGTTATTTTCACAATAACATAAAACCACAATGTCTGTTATGATATCAATTTTTGTTGCCCTTTGCTATTACAACACTGCTGACACCAACAAAGTCATTTGTGAACATTCTGTCCAGAATCCCACCTTGTTACACCCCAGTGGTATGTCTCAGTTTGACTAACACACCACAGCTGCTAAATATTTGGTGTTGCAGAGAACAATCCACTACTATGACATTGCAAATAGGCTGGGTTGGACGGGGCTCTTTGCACCACTTTTCCTGGCAACCCACTCCAAACCACCCTTTCCAAGGGTCTCTAGAGGACAACTGAGCAGTTTTCTCCTTCCCTTCCTCTAATCTTGTTAGAAAGCAACCACACCACTTGGAGAATGGAATTAACAGACTAGAACCAGGATGAGATGGGATCAAGCAATCAGCATTTTCCAGCTCTCAAGGAGAAGGAAAAAAGATGAAAACAGTTTTTCCTTTAAATCAGCTAATCTATCCTCCACCTTGGCCTCTGGGGGAAAAAACCCAACCTACTAATCTAGTAGTTAATCCTGTTCTCTCATCACCACCACTTCCCAGCTATGGTGTCAGGCCTCTTGTTTTTAAAAACAGACTAAAACAGGTCTAAGTATTCTGTCACTGTGAGACATATTCATCATTGCAGAGCTGGAATATTATTTCTTATTTCCAGGGACAACAGGGGGTTTGTGCTAGGAAAATCAAGTACACAGATTTAAATTGTTTTCTAAACAAAGAGCCAAATCCCCCAAGCAGTATTATAAGATTCAGCAGTTCTCACTCCTGCAGCTCTGCTTGGAGTTGCTGCAAGAAAGAACTCAGGCTCAAAACCTTTTCTCCTGGATTTTGCTTTCTAGTGAAAATTCCTTGTTGAACTGAACAGGCAAGGAGATGATGAAGTAATTTGCCTAGAGCTGTCAGGCTGGACAACATCCAACCTTCCTCACCCTTCTTACTCCTGGCTCAGGGCAGCTTTAGCCACTTTGATAATTTTTTTAAAGAAAGGAATGCTCAGATATTTGAAAACAAAATTCATAGGTGGTTTTGCACACCGTTGTCATTGTGACTTATGTTTCCAAACGAGTGAAAATTAGGCTAACCTTTAAACGTTCCCGCGTTGCTTGGCAGTCAAAACAAAAATGACAAAAAATACACTCTAATTTTAGCAGCATCCCAGTCTGACATATGCCAGGTTCTGACACATGCCATTTTCCTGAGCCACCAACATGTGGCACCCTGCTGCTCCAGCTTTCACACACCGAGGCTGAGGGATGATGGAATGTGTCTGCTGGTGGCAGTAATAGTCTGGTACCCTTAGCAACATTGGGCGAACTGTGAACCTTTGCTTACATCAGGCCAGATCAATACAGCCATTATCAAGGGACATAAACAGAATAAAAAGCTGTCTCTATTGCATGAGTTAACTGCAGCAAGAGGAGAACATCCAGTTCCTGAAGGGCAGACTCACCAACCAAGCACAGGCAATAACGCTTCCATAGACTACAAGTCATCAGGGAGGATTAAATCTACTCCTGCTGAGATTTAATTCTACAGTGAATATCCTTTTGGGGGGAAGTCATAAACCACCACAAATTCCCTAGCAGAAGACCAATACTGAGATGAAGGCAGTTTATTTTCAAAAACTACAAAACAAGAGATTAGCTGGACTCAGAACAGAAATAGATTTTTCTTGATGTACATCTAAGTAAACAGCCTTCAAATAGTATTGTGCTGATGGAGTCTTTTCCAGAGGTGACTACATTTCAGTAGGGCATAAACTGATTCCTAACTTGCATTTAAACTTTGGAGGTTTGTGTTCAAGATATAATGAGACAGGACAGGATCCTATTTCAGAAGGTTCTGTTGAAAATCCAAATCTAAATGCAAGATATTCTCACAGTTAAAAATGGAACTTTTAGGGGACAGTCCATAAATAAAAAGATTTAAAGCAACAATCTATTTAACAAAATCACATGATAATAGTAGTGGCATTACATTTTATCCTGTGTTGTTAATTGGCCAAAAGCACCAAAACTACCAAAATTCCCCATTAAATTCTATACATCAACACAAATAAAGGGTTGGTGTCTACCCTCGACCATCAGCTGGCAGCGTCCTTGTGGTCAGGAGGGCCAGTGGCGTCCTGGGGTGTATTGGGAAGAGTGTGGCCAGCAGGTCAAAGGAGGTGATGCTCCCCCTCTGTTTGGCCCTGGTGAGGCACATTTGGAGTACTGTGTCCAGTTCTGGGCTCCTCAGCACAAGACACACAGGCAGCTACTGGAGATGGTCCAGCAGAGGGACACAGGGATGATGAGGGGTCTGGAGCATTTCTGATGAGGAGAGACTGTGGGAGCTGGGCCTGTTCAGTCTGGAGAAGAGAAGACTGAGAGGGGATGCAGACTCTTTTCGGAGGTGCCCAGTGACAGCACAAGGGGCAATGGCCATAAACCAAAACACAACAAGTTCAGCCTCAACACAAAGAAGAAATTCTGTGCACTGAGGGTGGCTGAGCACTGGGACAGGGAGGTTATGGATTGCCCTTCCTGGAGACACTCCAAACCCACCTGCTAACCTGCTCTGGGTGACCTTGCCTTGGAGGGGGGTTGGATGATCTCTGGAGGTCCTTTCCAAACCGAAATGTCCTGTGATTCTATAAACCAGACACAAACACCAGGATGAAGGAGGGAGCGAACTGCACTGCTATTACAAACTTTGCAGGCACGTTGTTTTGCTGAGCTCACTTTTCAGTTGTTGATTTTTCCTCCCTGCTCATATGATCATGGCGTGTGGTAACTTAAATTTTGCTGTTTATGCTCAGGCAACTCTCTGTTTCTCCCAGATGTACATTTATGTGAATCAAGGATTATCAGTCTTCGTAATGTGATCCTTCCTCTCATTCTTACCATGTTTTGGGAAATAATGAAATAATTATCAGCATTGTCTCTAAAGGAGTCACCTGGGAACATGAACAAGCCCCACAGAAATGAAGGAGGCAGCTCACACGTTGGAGTATCCCTGGCCTTCAGCATGCTCAGGCAGATTTATCACATAAAGTATGGTCAGATTCTGCAGCTCAGGCCATCAAAATGACCCAGCTCAGTAATCCAGGACTACACTGCAGTTTCCTATATGTCAGTTCCCAGAAGGTAGATATACTGAAGAGAAAAAAAAAAAAAAATATATATATATTTTTTTTTTGGGAAAGAAAATAATTTGTTCAAAGAAAACCACCTTACCAGCACAGGGATGGAATTTTGAAGATATTTGGAGAAAGATTTGATATTCCAGATGCTCTGCTCTTGTGAGATAAATCCTCTAAGCTCTTTTAGATCAGTCATTTTCTCTAACAGCTAAGCCACAAGAAGTTGGAGAAGCTCAGACTTTGATGCCCATTTAGGAAAACCATGATGGATGATATTTAGTACTTTGTAAGTCAGACTAGATTATCACGGTGATTCCTGTCTGCTTTTAAAAACCTATTGATCCACTGGTGTCAGCACTGCAGAAGACAGCAAGAAAAAGCTTTCAAAATACTTTTAAGAGGGGGACTATTGCTAACTTTGATGTGGTAAAATTCCAACATCGTGATGTATCTCCTGACAAGAAGAAAATTAAACTTCTGTTAATTAATACATTAATTTTAATTGGATTTTTCACAGGGCATATAGTAATCAGATTCTGAGAAGATGACTGAATGCATCCACATAGGAAACATCGATCTGTCATGTAACACTAACTTGAAAGATTTAAACTACTAATTCAGTTTTCTTGTCTCAGGAGCCTTTCCAGCAGTTTTGCATATAGTGGTCCTCTGGGTTTGGGCGAGTTTCTAAGCTCAAACTAGTGAAGGAAGTCAGCAGAAAAGCTTTAACAAGAATAGGAATTAAGTCTTGTTCCAGTGCAGCTTGAGCAATGCTATGAATAGGTCACATACATCATGAAAACCAGCCATGAAATATAAGAATCAGCAGCCATCCAGAGACTGATTAATGATTCAAATAAGCAATTTCTTCTTCATAATTGCACTTAGGGAACATTAGAGGCACAGACCCCATTCAACAGCTTAAACTGGGCTCTAGATCAAGAAAACATATGCAAAACTTCAGGGTTGCTGCCTGCAAAAGCCAGCTAGTAATGCTACCAGCATTAAGCTATTTTTTGATGCCTATGAAACTAAAAGAACAGTTTTTCAGGTTTAAGGAAAATAACAATTCTGGAAGCAGCTCTGCTTCATTTTAATCCTCACAGGATGAGTTTGCAAAAGGCAACCTGAAATCATAAAGGATATCTATTATACTTTTCAGAAGAGAAACAGCATTATTTGTTCAGCTCTAGTCACCCAGTCTGTAACTAAAGCCTATCTGCCTAAATATCCCCACTGGATCCATTAGTTACCTTCCTTTCAGCTGTTAGGCAGTCGCTGTGTTTTCCTCACAGGATTCCTGTTGTCAGGCACAGGCTCTGGTTGACACAATAAACCAGGCACAAGCTGAAAATAAGCAGTGGAGAATCCTGTCTACAGGATTATTTGGGATTACTATTTTGGAATGACGTATGCCAAGAAAGCAGTGGACCTATCCTGTACCTCTGCATATTGTCACAAAGACAACATAATGGCCTCCCCTGAGGATAATGATGTTTTATCCAGGGAAATCACATAGTCTGTAGACTTTTCCCATCAAAACACAGTTTCACTTTTTTCTCTTTTTTCCCCCTTTTTTTGTATGGCACTGCAAAGTAACTCCACCAAGATTCAGGTGTCCCCAAGCACCAGAACTACAGGAGAGCAGAGGTACACGGGACAGAACAGAGCTCTCATTTGGGCAGAACAACCACTATTGGTTGTCCACAAACCTGATAGTGCCAATCCAGCCATCAAACAGCCACCCCTTCTACTTTAATCTGGGAATAGCACAAGAGGCTGTCAGAGAGCAGTAGCAGGAGCTGTGTTTTCTTTCCCATGCACGAGCTTATGAAACAGCCACACAGAGATCTCTGGCTGTGGGCAGCACAGGACCTTTAAGGAAACAATGCAAGCAAAAGCACAAATAAGCACAAAAAGCTCGTATCATCCAATGACAACTTGGATTCTTAACTTTTTAAAAATCATTTGGATAGAAGTTTGCCAATGTTTTTCAGAAATTCAAAATAGGCAACAGGTTGATTGCCTTTATCTTCATGCTTGTCAACCCCCCGAAAACAGGCTAGCAGATGTATCAATTCCTCTTTCAAAAATGAAAACTTCATTAAACCACTGTTATCCATGTTATCTGACTTGTCCCCCATAAAGAGCAGCTCTAATTTGGGAATTCCCTTTAGGCTACTCACTGTGAACACCAAAGCAAATAACTCATTTAGCTTTTCTGCAAAGACCTTATTTTCCTTGAGCGCTTTTACATCTTGATCATCTATCAACCTTATAGACCTTCAGGCTGGCTTCTTGCCTCTGATGTGTTTGAAAAAGTTTTTATTATTAGTTTTCATGCCTTTAGCAAGTTATTCTTCAAAATTGTTTTTGTCCGCTATTATTATGGGTTTGCATTCAACTTGCCAGAGTGTACTGGGTTGTTTTTTTTTTTCCTCAGTTCATTTGGGCAAGACTTCAAAGGGTGTCCTTTAATGCTAATGACCTTCTTCATGTCTAATAATCCCCTTTGCTAACTTCTCATGCAGTATTTTATAAAGTTGTGGAGGTTTTCAAAGAGTAACACACTCTCTAATGGTAAAGCTGTAAAAATGCATTCCTACTATGATGATTTTATGTAGCTGCCATGTCACCCCAAAGTGTTATTTTATTCTGTTTTGCCCTTTTAGTGACTGCTTTTAAATTTCTTTTCCATTTTGTGTTGGCCTCCTTTCAGAAGTATGTGCCATGGGTCTTTTTGATTTCCACCAGGAATGATGAATTTGAGCATGCTTATATTTATTATTGCCGAATGTTTCCTTGGCAGGTACATCTTCAATCAAGACTTAATCCTTGCTAAGGGATAAATAAAAAAAAAAATAAATTGCTCTTCTCTTTCAGGCTCTTTGATTCCTTGCTTCCAGAAGATGTCATTTTTAAAGTGCATAAATGTGGTTTCTACATCACCTTTAATCATGACCCTTAATCAGGCTCTGTCATTACATTCTTTGAGTCCTCATTGATCCTGTGGTAATTCTGAGCATGACACTAAAGATGCTTAGTGCTACCATCCCAGTTTGGCATGAAATTTTAATGCACAGAGATTGTGAGATTTTTCAGTACTTGTTGATACAATTCCACTCCCTGCCTTTTTTTTTTTTTCCTTCTTTTCTTTTCTCTTTTTTGCTTCTGATCTTTCTTTGAACTATAACGCCACTCCTCTGCTGGCTTGGTTTCCTCTGTTATTGGTGTATAATTTTACACTGCTATTCCAGTGCTCCCTGATTGAGATGCTATTATGTCAATATCCTCATTTAAAATCAGCATTTCACTTCGCCCATCTTCATTGCATACACTGGGCTAATTGTCCACTGGCTCTATTACTGCTATCTTGCACCAGTAGAAAAGCATGAACAGACATAGTTAGGTCAAACACTTGGCCAGCTGTCTCTAAATCATTTTTGAATACTAAGAGCTCTTTTGTATTAAATAAAAAAGCCCTGGCAGTGACTTTGCCCCTGTGTCTTAAAAGGCAAATGCAATCCCAGGAAAATTGAACAAAGGGCATGGTCCCAACGCGATCTGAAGTGGGAAAAATAAAATAGATCTGCTCATTCCAGGCATTTCCACTTGCATCCTGTGAGAAGCCCTGACTCCAAGAAGCCCTGGCAAGAGGCAGCTGGAATTGAATGCTGTGTTGTGCAGGAGCTCATTCTCCTCAGTGCTCAGCAGTTCAAATGCAAGCACTGAAGCAGACTTGTCAGTGACCTCGACTCTGACCCACTTTATAGAAGCACTTGGGGAAGGAGCAGAAGCAGAGGGGGAGTTTTTCATAAGTGGTTAAAAAAAAAATCTCAAACTCTCGTGTCTCACTGAAAAACTGAGAAAGGGAGGAGAAACATGAAACCAGAATTACTGAGGAGGAGCTTAATCATATCTCCCAGACTCGAGGAAACTCTCAATGCAGCACAGAACATGTCAACCACTCCCTGATTAATGTTACTTAAAATTAAAAAATCCAAAATCCTCTCTCCCCAATGCAGATGCTAAGAGGAATTCGATAATGTCACATCTGTAAGAATTACAGAATGTTGAAGCAGGAAGAAGAAGCAAGAGAGGGAGAAAAGAATCCATATTGAACCCCTCTTGTACACTTAGTCCAAGAAAAAATGTATGTGGGAAAAAAATATAAAGGGAATATTTTCCTCCATTGGCAAGGGGTAAATTCTTTGAAGAGATGGCTCTGATTCATCAGCAGGGTGCTGGCAGATGCCCCTAGAAAAATAGAGAACATGGCTGTACATCTTCAAAAAACTATTTTAGGAGACACTATTTCCTCAGAGGGATATTTGAGTTGTGTTCAGCCCCCTAGGCACATCCCAGGAAAATACAACCATGTTTTGATGGTAGAGAGGATACTAAAGCTTTGATGGATAATATTTTGATCCAAAGTAAAAGAGAGGAGTTTGACTAAAGGCCCTGAAGAGACTGAGATGCTGAGCTAAAACTAAGAAAGCAACAACATAAGGTCCATGTAATTGCAATAAAGCACCTGGAAGAAGAGATAAGGTGTGCAGTAGCTCACTGCAAAGTGGAGGGCATAACCGATGTTTCTGCCCCAAACAAGCAGCAGCAGCACAGAGATTCCTGAGAGTGGCTAACTCCTGAAGAAAAAAAAAAAAACCCAAACTGGTTTAGATGTTTAGAGCAGCAACGTGCAGATGTTACTGCACACAGACACCCCACGTCACAGGATGCAAGTATTAACACAGCAGATGAGAATATCAGAGCTGAGTAAAGGGGCACTTGTCTAGAAACGTGATGGCAAACCACACACTAATCTGTCTGCAGTGCTTGGTGCAGGTGTGTGAGTATCATGGAGAGCAACTGCTTAGAAGTGTCAGGTACAAATTAAAACTGGCCATTATTGTGTTGAAAAAAAAGGAAATTTTAGTCTCTTGAATGAAAACATTTCATTCTTCTTTGCATTATTTTTTTTTTTACCTGAAACTGTTCCTATTCTAGATAAAAACATTACCAAATGGGAACAGGAAAAAAAAAAAAGTTAAAGAAACCACAGCCTGTGTCAGACATTACCACTATGGTGATATGATTAGCACAATGACTGAGTACAGAGAGAAATTTGGTAGCTGTAGACCCATTTCAGACATATTTCCTAGAGAATCTGGAGTATTTGACAAAAGTAGAGTGCAGCATCAGCCAGAGCTAGATTATGAGCATGCAAGTGTGATCAAAAAAAAACAAAATCAGCCAAAAAGCCTGTCTAGTTTAGATGAAATGTGATTTATAATTTCAAAATATAAATTTTACTTAGCAAAAAAATAGACTATGTGCACTGGTTGGCCTGAATAGCACTCCCTTCCTTGACTATCACATTAACAAGGAGTGCACAGTTGCAGGTGGAACTTCATCTAACAGTGTCAGATTCCTAAAAGTTACCAGAGAAATTATATCTTCACTTTTATATATACATTTTTATATATGAAGATTTACATCTTGAAAACAAATCAAAGGGAAGGGACAAAAATCACAGATTAATTGTAGATGAGAAGGAAATCTGTAGAGTTTATTGAGTGTATTCAACTGCCTCAAAAGGGAATTAATTCTTTCTAAACTTTTTTTCCAATAAATACCCATCATAAAACCCTCCAGAGGCAAAGATTCCGCATCTCCTGCAAATAATCTGTTCTAGTGTAAAACCAGCTCTGCTATTTGCAAGTTTCTCTGAATATTGTGTGTGTTTCAGGGACTGTGGGAAGAAATTTGCTGAGATCAGAAGCTTCTTTACCTGGTACAAACATAGAACATATTACTAGATCAAGAGAGAATGTTTACTGCAGGAAGCAGAATTGTTAAAATTGCATGAAAGGGGGCTGAGGACTTCCTCTGAACTGTTACTCTCACAAGATTTCTTATCAGAAAATGCCACAGCTAACAAACTGATCATGCACACCCCCTTTGCTTCTGTCAGCAGATACCAAATTTATCCATATTTAACAACAAGAGTTTAATGGGAATAATTTTAAACAGCCTATATGAAGTATAATGTTAGACAGAGCATTAGTTACTCTGATTATGCTGGTCCAACAGGAAGGTGCGAAATAGAGTCAAAATCTAGCACAAAAATCATAGCACAAGCTGTGGAATCAGACAGTGATGGGTACATCACACTGCTAAACTGCAGCACCGAGAGAAAGGTTGTCCTTGCTACTGCTCAACAGCAAACTGAAATAGGAATGATCTTTTCAAAATACTGAAAAGTTACACTTCAGTCAACAGGGACTTGCAAGAGAGAAGTGGTACAGGGCACTTCTGAAATACCAGCAGAGTGGCACAAAGATGAACATTACCACAGAAAGAGGCCACAGGGCTATCACAGCTGAACACAAACTGCACGAGCAGAGGTGATCCCTCTTCTAATTTCAGGAGGAGAGGAATAAGAGGCAGCATGTTGGCCACTCTGCCTAAGAAGAACTCAGAATAACATATACTATGTTATCCTGAGAGTTGTTGGCAAAAGGTGATACCTGGCAATGGCTGTTTTGATGTCAGAGTGAGAACCAGCAGGTACAAATGACAACCCAGGATGTCTGAGGGACTCTCTGAGCATCACTTCCCAGGGGGTTGTTAAAATTCAATATTGAGTTAGAAATGATTATTCACTGCTATTGTGTTGTTTAGCTGGGGAAGGAAGTGTAAGAGCTCTGCTAACAGCAAAATGGAGCCAGGTAGTGTGTGATGCTACAGATCTCATTACCTTGGGTTAATCTGCTATGACTCCTCACACCAGATGATGCAGACCCCAGCTGATCTGTTTGGCTCCAAGTGAGTTCTGAGCAACACCAAACCCCAACCCACAGCCTTTCCAAACATTTATTAACATCCAAACTGGCTTTAGCTAGAATGAGAATGAGCTTATAATTTTCCAGTGAAATATATTCCAGTTTGTTGCTCCAATTTATAACAGGAGCAGGGGAGATGATGAGGGAAAAGAAGAATTTTTTGAAGAGAAAACAATTGCTTGCAGTCATTCAAATGTTAGATTAGAAAATGTTACTTGAGGGCTTATAGCATAAGAAGCCTAAGTGCACAATTTTGATGTGAAACCCTTGCAAAATCTGTTGTTATACTTTACTTGTCAACTATCCAGTGTCACATTGATGATAATACTAACATCATTTCACGAGATGAGTGGAAGCAGAGCCTCTAAGACTGACACAATTTGCAGGACTGACAAAAATAAAATGTCACTCTCCAGCAAAGCACACACATCTTGGAGACCAGATGCATTTTTCTAAATTTGGAGTTGTCTGGTGAAGAATGTGGCACTGCCCAAGGCAGAGAGGATGTGAGGTCACTAAAGCAACCCCGCCACTGGGCATAGATGCAACCTGCAAAATATCAGTCACAGGATTCTAAGTCTATATTTTGTGACCTAGTTTTCCATAAAACCAGGATGCTTCTCTCAAAATATGGCAGGGATACTAGGAAAATAAAAATCCATCCTGATTTGTTTCACTGCGAAAGTTGAGGACAGTGGAGAAAGTCGGGGGTTGGATGTGCTGCATGTGGAGCACTCCCACAACTCCACACGTGGGCCATGGCTCCTGCACAATCACAATTCCTCTCCTTGACAGTACACGCTAAGTGGTGCTGCTGGAGGCCTAGAAAAGATGTAGGCTGAACAACAGCACTGGCAGCGCGTGGCCTAAACAGTGTCTGGAACAGAGCGGGACGAGGAGGGGCAGTGATGGAGGGCCTTCATCAAGCATCAACACCCAAACTGCACCTTTGAAAGAGCTGGGAAGTGGTCTGGAGTGGTAAGAACACCTGCAACCTCCTGACAGAGAGTAAAACACAGTACCAGAATGGGAGAAACAGAAAATGGAAAGGAAGTCTGTGAGCACAGGGCGGGTAAAGAGACTGTACTCGCTGGCAATGTGGAAACCTAGAGAAGCCACCTGGCTGGACAGGACAGTCATCTCTAATGAGTTAAAGATAGGGAGAGAAAGTGTTTCCCTTCATGGAGGAGCTCACCTGCTTCTCACACCACTCAACCTTCAACTTCGCCTGTTTTCTTTTATCAGGGCTTATCAGCAGCAAGCTGGAACTCAGAGATCAGGCCCTTTTCCCCAAAACAAGCCCTCTCTGCTCTCTTCCTGTAGAGTGAAGGTGCAGCATGTTCTGAGGGGAGCCAGCCCTACGAAGACACCCATCACCCTCTAAAGAAGGGCCTGGGGAGAGATGATAACACAGACCCAGAGGACTGTATATTCAGTACCTTTGGAAGACAACAAATATATTCTCTTTCTGAAGAGGAACACAGTCATGCTGAAAAATCCAGTTCTGTTAACTTACCAGGCTAATTCCCCTGCACTCTTACTGCTTGTCCACTCAAGCCTGCCTGGATCAAAAGCTAGGCCTGCTCAGAGACAGGAAGATTGGAAAATAATGATTTTGTTCAAGTCTGAGCCTGCACATGAGATCTTAAAAAACCTGCTCAAAAAACATAAAAGGTGTCATTCACCCTTAAATACCACCCCCTCCCCATGCCTACAGTATTATGTTTACTCATCCTTTCTTATTACTAATTCTGTTGTCAGCAGATTCCCCCGAAGCCCACAGGCTCCTTCCCTCCCTCGTTCCTGTCCACAGCAACAGCAGATTGCCATCCTCTATCAGCTAATTCATCAGCCCTTGTGGCAGATGTCTGTGTGGTGGATCTAAAGGTTCCAGCCCAGCAGATGACTCAGAGTTTAGCATGCTGGGGCTTTCATTTTGCATTGAATCAGTGAAAACTTTCACCCAGAATAGCATTAAAAGTATTCAAGGGCAGTAACACTGAGCACTCTAAAGTCAGGAATGGATACAGAAAAGTCACTTATGCAGAAATAATTTAAATTTTAGTGTCTAGGTGCATGACAAAGGAGATGCTAATTAAGGAGCATATCCCAGGTAAGTGGGGGTTTTGAGTTTTCTTTTCTTTTTTGGACAGGTCTCAGGCTCACTCAGGGCACAAGGTGAACATCCTCTAGCAAAGGAATCATTTGCTTGTAGGACTCCAGCTTCAATTCAACAGGAGGTGGAAAACAGGCAGAATAGAAGAAACATGGTAGAAAGAAAACAAATTCCAGTGTTGTAATGAGAGTGTCTGCATTTTCATTTGGGAGGGGCAAATTACTGGAAACAGATTCATCCCAACCAACCAGTCACTGCCTATCCCTTGTCTCCTAGGTCCTAAGAGAACCAAATGACAGAAACAGCCTATCCCAATCTTCCTCGCAGAGGGAAGGGGCAGAAACAAGACAGTGAAGGTATCAATCTTTGCCAAATGACATGGAACGAATCTGATTCCAGGCATCTTAAACCATCTATCACAAATGAGTAGGCACCTGTGATCATAACTATCTGTTTCCTATCCACACAAGGATGACACATTTGTCTCTCACGGGAGTCACCCCCAAAAAATAATCCACGCTTGTGCAATGCTCCCTTCAGGGCATGCTTGTGCTTGTTATCATGCACCAGCAGAAATTTTTGGCCCCACAGCTCAGCTGTTGGAATGGCTCATATGAGCATGATTTAACATGCTCCAAACAACAGTCAGCTGAGTTGGTTTAAACAATACATTCATGTTCTGAGATGATTCTGCTGCCAGACAGGAAAACCATCAACTGTTTCAACAGGTATCATCTGGTGGAGTGGTGGAAAGATGCTGCTCTTTCGTGTATGGGCAGTGAAAGGTACTTGGGAACAGAAATATCCCCAGCCGACAGAATATGAGCTAGAAGAGTCTATCACTTCAGTCTCATCTGCAAGACTGACACCACTAGAAACAGCTGAGAATATCCCCTCACTCCACGTAGGTCAACGCAATGACAGTGATCATCAGACTTGCTGTGTCAAAATCAGTGACACGGAGATCAAATCTTCCTATCATTCTCTCATTCCTTGACCCATCCATTCCCTCCTAAGGGTGATACGGTCCTTATGCAATTTGAAACAGTTTAAAAATAAAATAAAACAAGCCCACTTTGTAAAACCCAGACAAACAGTGAGCTGCAAGTGCTTTGGATTATTTTTATACAGTAACTACAGCAAACACTCAGCCTTGGAACATTCAGTGCTGGAATCACTGTAGCTGCGGCATCGTGTGTGTGCCTCATACCCACTTCACTTATTTCTGTGTCACTCATCCTCCCTGCTCCAGAACAAACTTTTTTTCAAAGGAAAGAGCTTATCTCCCATACTGCAGAGCTGAAGAAAAATCCTCCTATGCAGCAATATTTAAAACATGGTTTTATGGTCTTATGGCAGCTAATTTTCCTTAAGTGATTTAAGGGAATGAATGCATCTAAAAGCCCTGCACTGAGCTGTTCTGCAATGGCAACATGAAGCCAAACTTCCTCTGCTTTAAACAATCCAGTCTTCTGTGGACAGCCCTGCAATGGGAGGGATGAAGGTTATTTTTTTATTACGTAATTTTTCAGAGAATTGGGCTTTGCATTTTATTTCATTTCATATTCCCCAGTGTGGGAAGACCTCAGGTGAGGAGAGGGGTGGCAGGACAGACATGTTCAAATGGAAAATGCCTGACATGACACAGTGGGACCCCAGCCCTCCTGCAGCAGATCACCCGTGCATGCAGCCAACCATCTATCATTTATTACTCATCTGAAAGTAACACTCTACACCTGAAAAGCACCTAAAATTTTTAGCTGCCTGAAGGGATTTAAAGCAGGTTTTATTCTGGCATTCTGTCATAACTTAATAAAAGCAGTCCCTGCTAAAGCAGGATGGTGCATGGACAGTCCCATGCCCTCTCTCTGAGGCAGCTGGCATGTCTTCCCCTGCACTTTGAATATGGTCTTTTCATACAAATATTACTGGGATCACAGGGACTAAGAATCTGGTATTGCCTGAAAATAACAGTAATCCCATGTACTGCATTGCACTGCTGAGCATCCCTGGGACTGCCAGAAAGGCTGGTGTTGACAAGGGGATGATAAAACCAGACAAGGTTTTTTCAGTGGGTAGCTAATTCACTGAGAAATGGAATTCTGAAGAGCAACCTGAACTTTGTTGGTACTTTAATCCAAAAAAAAAAAATTTTTAAATAGTTTGGTTTTTTAAATTAAATAACCTTGAAAGTGAAATGTTACACTTATGTTTGAAAGGCTCCCCTTTCTTTCCCTCAGAAAGAAATGAACTGGAACTGGTTCATCTCAGGTTGATCACTGGGGAGAGTGGGAGACAGAAAGATGGAGGGAAAAAAAGATTTCCATTTCAGACCAGCTCTCACCGAACAGTTCTTTTGATTTTTCATTTTAGCCACCAAAGCAAATTAATTCATTCTTCACACATAGGGCAGCTGGAAGCTACCACAATTTTCAAAGCTTCCTTAGAATGGGATGAAGCTGAAAAGAACTTTCCCCTACCTCCAAGAATAGCTTTATTTTACTGACAGTGTCTTCTAATAGTGCCAGGATTTGTTGCCTTACTGGCTACAAGCATTTCCCTACACCAAACTTTCTTATAATGTTTAAAGACCTCTTCTTTCCTGGAAAAAACCTCTTCTCAAAGCAGTCTACATGCTCTCTCTATCATCTAGAAGGGAAACTGTCTTGATTTTGGGGTAGAAAACACAGGAAAGACCAGGCTGGCTCCAAAGCTCCTTTCTGTGCCTTTCCATCACTATCATCATCACTCTAAAAGAGCTTAGGAGCCTTGGTCAGAGGCACAATGCACGGTGCTCCAGAAATTGAATAGAAAGACAAGTTCTGTGCCAAACAATTAGCAGTCCAAGAAAATATTTTTCATGCAATTGGATTCCACTCCATACGTAAGGATCTTATCTATTAACCTATCTTCCTTGTACCTAAAACCTCCTCTGAACAGGTATTACTACCAGCTGGAAGATAAAAAGTCCAATTAAGATGTATTGGGAAAACCAGGAGTTAAATTAAAGGAGGTCTTATCCTGTACATGATGTAGCCAGGGGTAAGAATCCTCTTCCTTTATTAGCAAGGCAAGCCAGGTCCTTTTTCACAGAAACAAAAAGGAAAGAAAGAAAAAAAAAAACAAAAGGAAAAATTAGCAAAACTTCAGGGAATTCAAGATTTAAATTCCCTCTCCGCTGTGAGAAGCAAAAAGAAAGGACAAATACCAGGAATCCCATAATGAAAAAGATAATAATCTGTAAAATCTCCTCTTATTTTTTGGTAGTGATTTTTTCCTACCCATCTCCATTTTTTTTTTCAGCAGCTTTTCTTAGGTGCCACGTTCAATAATCCTTCTGCACTTTGATGTCAAACATTCAATAGCTGTCTGCCTCCCTCCCACTCCTCTTCTCCATATTCTTCGCAATCCATCTCCTCTGATTAGCTAAGATTTCACCTTCAAGAACACCTCTGCTTCTCTGAGTGAGCATGAGTATGTGTTTATATAATATTTGCAAACAATCTCCCCCTCCTGCACTGCACACCACACAGCCACCACTGCCAGAGCCCTGGATTAAGCATCACTGCCATTCCCTAATTCAATTTGGGGGGCCTGCTGTTTTGAATCCAGCTCAGAGCAGGAGAGCAGCTCGATTGAATTTAGGCCCTGCTTTCAGAATTATTTCATAGTTAATCTGAGCTGAACTTCATTTCACTTGCTTTCTCCACTTCTGATGCTTCCTGTGGCAAAAGGCACAATTGTTCCCTGATCTGCAGCGGTGGGGGAGATGTTTGCTGACTTCTCCCTTATTTTGGTTTGGATTAAGAGTTGCTGGCATCTCACAGCACCCTGCAGCAAGAGAGGGTGGGTCCCTCAGCACCAGGGGTGGCTCAGCAGCACCTGCCCCCACTCACCGGGTTGTTGTACATGTCGATGATGAGCTCCTTCACTCCGTGCAGGGTGGGATGAGCCCACGGAGAGGGATTTGCCCAGTGCCGGTTCAGGTCAAACCCCATCAGGGAGCACCTGCACACAGAGACACACACACAGAAAAAACAAAAAAAAAACAAACAAACAAACAAAAAAAAACAAACAAAGGACTTACACGGGCTGCAGCCTCTCCTCGGATCAGCTGCGGAATTAGGAATACGTTCTGCAGCTGGAGTAGTTAAGGGTTATTCTCATGGGGGGAAACAAAGCAAATGCTCCCCTGAGGAAAGACTGCAGCAATGGCCCCTTTCAGAAAGAACGTGACCAGCAGAATATCAACTGAAACAGCTTTGGTCACTCAGCCTTCTTCCTCTCCACAACCTGTGCTCACTGTATCCTTTGCCTTTTCCCAGCTGGCAGCTTGGCCCTGGAACAGCCTTCCCTGACCTTGGAGGTTCCCTTCTCTTTGAAGCTCTGGCTGAGGGTCTGCAGCTATGAGGGTGATTCACACACTGCACCACCACACTGGACCTTCAGCTTGTCCTCAGTCAGGCTTTGACTCAGCAAGGCTGCTCAGAGCATTGTAATCAATGGCCATTAAGTTTGTGCTTAAGGGATTTAAAGCATGAATGTCATTGTGTCACTAACCCGGGGCCTCGGTCTCTTCCCCTCCTGCAATTGCCCACACAGAAGTTAGCCAACCAAATCACCAAGTTAAAATGCTCGTTGGCCATCAAATCCTGCAGGCGTTGGAGCATGGATGCCACCTTGGCTTCTCCTTCCTGCCCTGACTCAGATCCCTCTCAGGACACTGTCCTGAACTGGATTCTGCTGCTCACAGCCCCACGGAGTAGTATCCAAATTCTTTGTGGGGCCCCACTGAAGCCCAGGGGGCTGTTGACAGACTAAACACTAAAATTGAAAATTTGAAATCTGAAAAATAAATTAAAAAGCTGGAAGTGGCACAAGTAGGAAGAGGAGGAAATCAGGTCCCTTGCCTCCTGCAGAGATCACCTAGACAATCTGGGGATACTGATACAAGCAGGAAGAGGACTCTGTCATCTCACACTGAGCTTGGGAGGAGTTGGTTAGATTTTTGCTCAGAAATTCTGTGGAAGACCACACAAATAATAAAAGCCCAGGTAGAGATGCAACTTCCTCTATAGTTAAAACAAACAAACAAACAAAAAAATCAACCTTGCTGCTAAGCCTTAAATCTTCTTGAGAAAAGAAGAGCTTTCATTGATCCTATGTCTATTACAAGGATGTCTGTTCAGCCTTAATCTTTTAAACACACCTATGCAAACAATAGAGATTCACTCCAGCAGTGCTATCCTTTGACAAAAAATTCTAAGAATCTGAAGACCCAAAACATAGGTTTAATTGGCAAAGAGAAAGGAAAATAAAACTAAGAGAGGTGGAATGCTTAAAAAAGTGAGGGGATGAAACCAGAGGATGAAATTAGCTTCCAAACCTGATGAATAAATATTTTCCTATGAACCAAAGGATACAAAGTTAATGGGACATTCTCTTTTGTAAAAATTCTTACGGGTATCTAAGCAAGCAGGAGCTGCTTTGCTCCTTGGGCTTACACAACGCAACCATCAGCTCTGTGGGAGCTCAAACACCCAAGTGCAGCTCTGCAGCTCCATCACTGCTGACTTGGGTGGCTTGATGGGGTGGAGAACCCATCTTGTCGTGGTGACCACTTCTCTGCTTGTATAGAAAACAGATGGGATTTTTTTCTGGACACTCCAACAGCTACAATTCCACAGACCACTCCTAAAGTTGCTGCCATCCCACTCCACGGCATATTGTTTCAGATTTCCCTCTCTCTCTTCTTTTTGTCTTCATGTAAACTCTCTGCACTCGGCTCTACTAAATCCTATCTTCTTTTGAACTCACAGACATTAATAAAAACCAGAAGTACATCCAGCGACGGAGGTGGAATTATACTGGGATAAAACTGGCAGAAGAGCAGAAAAAGAGGAATGAGTTTTTCATTTAATAAAAGCAGAAACTCATGAGTTGTACTGTATTTTGGCACATTTCCCAAGAAAACAACATTCTTACTGTGCAAAAACTTTCTTAAGAGCTCAGAATCTGAACTTATAGCTCTTTATGTAGTTAATGTGTCACATTTATATTTTCTTCTAATAACATTTAACACTAGAGAAAATGAGCATACTTTGATTCCATTATGTTCATCTCCAAAGCACATTGAAGTGGCCAAACTAGAGAGCAGCAGAAGCAAATTTTAAATTCAAATGTGGACTGCCAATATTAAATATAGGGTTTGGGATTTTTCAGATAACTTTATCTAAGTCATCCCCATAGGGAAAAGAAGTAAGCAATACCTAATTTTTGTAAGATCCTAAGCAAGTCATTGCAATTTGCAGTATTTGGTTGTGTCAGGAATGTCTGGTAAGTGATGAATCTTGTGGTTCATTTAAAGCAACAAGAACAGTTGAAAATAGTTGTCTTTACTTGAAAAGACTTTATAAACAGAAGGAAGCAATGCTTAGCAAACAAGTTATTCATTTGGGAAGCTCCTCTGAGCTCTGTTTAATAGGAATCCAAATTAATTTCCAAATATCATTTAGCTAGTCTTTGATGTGGTATATCACATATTTATCAATGTAACAACAATTAATTAAGTTTCTGATGTAGGCATTACTATTTCTTTCCAGTCTGGAAACAGCGTATTATTTTCTCCCCCCTTCCAGTTTTCAAGTCTTTTTTCTTTCCTTTTTGCCTAAAGACAAATTTGTATCTACCACACTCTCTCTTTATTCATCTGCTGCAAACTTGCGGCCTCTCTAAGGAAACATCAAGTTGTGTTCCTTGGTACTTCAGATTTGATTATTGACTCTATTACATGTAGAACTGTCTCCCAAAGCTCACATATATCAGGACATGACCAAAACACACGGTGAGAGTCTCCCACGTGCCCATTACAGACCCTGCATTCATTTTATTATCTTGCCCCCAGCTGATGTGATCTCCCTCGTGGCTAATGCCTCCAATGCAAGAGCTTGAACAGGATAACTTAAAAGTTGCATCTTGCACTGCTTTTTAATTCATCCTCCCAGTCTTAAACCAGCTAATTTCTGGGAGACTTTGCTGCTGGTTCCACTGCTTAATTGTTTGCCTGCTGCTTCAAACACTGGGTAGGCAAAGTAGAAATATAGATATGCTCTGGAAACAGCAGCTCTAGGTGTGTTCTAATATAATACACAACCTTTCAATATTTGAGACCAGCTCTTTTACTCAGACTGCAATTGTTGTCATTGGCCTCAATGCACTTCCTCACATGGCTGTTAGTGCTCCCCTGATTTAGAAAGTGCCTCCAAATCTGCCCTCTACAGATGAGATTTATTTTGTGCTGTAAATAAACTAATGTGTTCAGCACAAAATTAACAAGAGGGGAAAAAAACCACCCCTAAATTATGTCAAAGAACTGTTTAAGGATGATCTTGGAGAAGACAGAAAATCAGGAGACATTACAGACTCCAAGAGTTGAAACAGCTTCAGAATTAGTGAGGGCTGGGGCAAGGACACTGGAGGATATCCCATTCCATGAGGCTTAAGGTCCATGCCCATGGATGCTCTTATGAGCGTGGCCGGTCACGGTGCCACGGAGCCCAGTGAGAATGATGTGCTGGCACAGGCTCTCCCAGGTTAGAAAAAAGCATAGCCAGAACAGGTGAGCTACAAGCAAAACAGCAACCTGCTACTATTACCTGATTGTGGCCTACATTCCTACTGTGAAAACCTGGGTTTTGGTCACACAGTCACTGCAGCCACGAGAAATGATATGTATGTAATTTAAAGCATTTAAGCTGTTAACCATTTTTTGAATTTTGGATTATGCTTGCTATAGTTTGTAAATATACAGACCACATACTGTGTTTCTGCTTCGTGACTGAATGTTCATTTAAATCAGGTTCTGAGAATATTCTTGTTGAATTAGAATTTGTGTTTCACCAGTGTTTTCCAGCCTTTTTCTAAAATTTCTGCTTTCTGTAAGTAGATAAATTTATTACAGTGTTTATAAATTTACATAAACACAGTGCAAATTCAGTCAAAGCAAATGAGTTTCAAAATTGCACTGGAAACTGAAACATTTTGCAGTATTCATCCCTCCCTACTTGGGAGGCAGCCAGATCTCAAGAGGTTACCAGCTCAACTCAGTAAAACCAAAGATGTTCAGACCAGCACCCAGCTTGCTGGGCAGTCCTCTGGACAGAGCCCCTTTGCTTCTGGGACTGAACTCATCACTGCTTTTAAGGATTTCTTACACAGCTGCTTTAGTGACAACATCCTGAGGAAGGATTTGGTACCAAGGCCCATGCTGGGTTTATTTTTCAGGGCTTTTTCCTATTCTCTCAGGTTGTGCCTCTTCTTTCTGGAGTCTCCAAGTCATGGAAACTTCCAGGAGCTCTGCCTTCCTTTACCTTCAGTTCTCCCTGCCCCGCTCGTTTTTCCCACCACGTGAGTCTAAGTCTCTTCCTAACAGACCCATTTCCACAAGGTGAGATACGGAGAATAATGGAGGAAAGGAGGTAAAGAAATCCTTTTTCACGCCATGTGATTTATTACAAAGAGAACCCTGCACCCTTCCCTTCAGCTTTGTCAGGCTGCGTTGGTTCATTGGATCAGCACCAGGTGAATCTCCAGATAATCTCCACGCACAAAGCCGGGGAGTTCCAACCCACAAACGGCACCACCAACAGGGTTAGGATTTGAAATTGAAAAGATACTGGGGAAGGGGGAGCGCTCACTTTCCTCCCCCCCCCTCCCAAGCTCATTGCAGTGAGAGTGGAGACAGAGGGTGTTTGGTCTCTCCTGCTGCGCTTCCTCGAAGGCAGAGCTGTAGCAGGGGCTGCCATGAGGCTGCAGCCGGCAGCGGCACCGAGGAGGAGGAGGTGAGCGGCAGGAGGGAGCAGAGACAAGGGCAACACGCAGAACACTTGCTTCTTTTCATAAATATCATTTCGAAACTGATATATTCACGGCGTTTTACAGATCAGCTCCACACCTGCCAGGGAAGTCAGGTCTTCATTAGTGTGCACATCACCGTTTGGGTGCTTGGGGTTTGCGATTTAAGCATTTGCCTATTATTCATTAAAAAAGATTCATTCTAGCCCACATATTCTAAAGCAATTAGGTAGCAAGACATCCTAACGCTCCAGCTACAGAGAACCCCTGCTCTCAAAACTCTCTCTTCCTCCCCGGCTTTCTGCATTTTTAATTTAGAGCTCTGGAAACCTTCACAAAGGCTATTTAACAGAGCCACTGCAGTGTGCTCCAGGCAGAGCCGGCCGGCCGTGCAGAGACCAGCATTAGCTCCCAGAGACCACACGGTGGAGTACATGTTTGCAGAATGAGCACTGCCTGGTGTACTGACATAATTTTAAATCGTACATGACGGTTAAAGATGTGTTTCTCCATTTTCTGTGTAAACAATGTTAAATAAGAATAAACACAAAGGGATATTTTCTCCTTCTGATGAATACAAGCATTTCTCAGGGCTGGTAATAGGTGTCACAGGCACACACACCAAGGGAGACATGTATTCCCTCCTGACATGGGCACACTCTGATCTTCAGGATATATCTCAATTCTTGTATTAACTCTCCCTACACACCCCGGGTCCTCAGTGATGCCAGAAGGATTCCAGGGCACAAAGCAGCACGCTGGAAATAAAACCCCATTCTGCAGATAGGAGAACTCCATCCTGTGAGTGTGCCTGGGGTGTCAGAGGGTAAGATCCCCTCCCTAGTGCAGCTGAGCCCTGCATCTATCACAGGACTCACCCCCCCCCTGCATATTTTCACATCTGCATTGTGCCCAACCCAGTTTTCAGTGGGACAGGGTTTCCAGCACTTACCCTGGGGTGCAAGCCCAGTTTTGCAAAGTTCTCCCACAGGAAGAGCCTGTACCCCACGTGTGGATCTCTCCAAATGAACCCTGCAGGAGCAGGTCCCATCTGTCCTGCCCTGGGAAGGCTTTCTCAGACTCCTGCTCCCAGCTGGATCTGAGTCACTGCCACGCCAATCTTGGGCACTCAGGTGTTTTAAACAAGTTACTGGCAACACCTACAGTGCTTCCATTTTAAAGCCTGATTCATTGTTTGGCCTTTTCAAAATCGAACACATCACTGACTTAATGACACAGGAGACAGGGGTTTTTTTCCAACTTTTGGATCCCAAAATATTTCCACTGTAGGCACAGGCCCTTCAGAAATCTCACATATGTAGCTTATAGTGCAGTATTATATAAATTTTCTTTTCTGATGTTGTCCAAAAGCCACCTGCTCATGGATCACAAGCTGCAAACCACTGAGAGAGTTTTAACACGTGCTTAATTTATTGGACTGCCAGCCTGTCAACAAGTCAAACTCCTCTAGGCCCTCCTGCCCTATCTACTTGACGCTTCTCCATAATGTCCTAACTCTGTCTCCTAACAAATGTTTCCCATCAGATAAGCAGCCCTTCCTTAAACCATTTGCATTTTTTTTGGTCTGTCTACATTCCTGGAGGGCAGGTTGGGTGGAAAAAAGTGTTTCATCATCACAGTGGTTCACAGAAAAGAGCTGATACACACGGAAGCATTTCTGGAGACATGGCTCCTCTCGAATTATGCTTTTGTTCCCACTTCTGTCCTTCCTCAGACTGTGCAAATACTCAGACACACAGCCCATCTGAAAATAATTAGGGAATACTCCAGCTGTTGTAGGATGATATTCCTGCATATTACAACACGTTTCCCATACTGCCTGGCGCACAGACCTGGAATTCTGCTCACTTTTAGGAAAGACACATCATGTTCCCCCTGTAGACCAGCATTATAGGAACACCCCCAAAAGATGGTTCAGCTCTTACTAGCAGACCCACGACACACAGAGAGTTGCCCTCAAAGGAGCCACCCTTAATGTCACAACGCTGGGCTCTTAAAAGTTTGGATGTGCCACATCTGCACAGGTACACACAGCCTTCCTTCAGCCCCGTGCCTGTCGTTATTGTGACCCAGCCTTTGACTGCAGCAGCACGGGGTGCTTTTCCACAGGCTCTCTCTTTATTCTGTGCACAGGACCTGCACTGCTCATTAATGAGTGGACTATTCAATGTTTTGGCTTTTCCTTATCGTTCAGTATGCAACCCTAGGCTCCTGCTTACTGCATGCTACTCAAAGCCTGCTCCAAGGACAGAGCTATTCAGCTCTTCATGGCTTTTCTGAAGTGCGCAGCACTGCAGGAGACAACTGCTTTATAAGCACTGATGGACTAATTTTCCCAACAGAACTGGCACAAGAGGCGACCACATTGTCCCCAACTCATAAAAGAGCAATTGGGACAAAAATTGGCTTACATAAGAGAGAGCCACTAATTTGAACCATTTTATCTGAGAGGCCTAGGACAGGACTTTTGTTTAAGAGGACTTGAGTTTACATAGCATGTTTCATGTCCAGCATCTAACTCTGATTTCAGCTGAAGCTGATTGTACTCAAGGCTTCTCCAAATCTGACAAAAAATGGCAATGTGAGTGGACAGAATATTAGAAACATCCAAGTTTGTGGAATTAGAGCAGTCAGAGATTACTATAAAATGGTAAGACATTACTGGATCATGAATGAGTTTTGGGTGGGTTTCAGCTATACCCTAATTCAGCCATTTTTCTTGGCTTTATATTCTGATTCTGCTGCATTCAGCTGTGTCTGAGAATCTGCTGTAATATGTGGTGTTTGGGGTCGGAACTGTACCTGATATTGCCTTTACGTTCCTGAACAGAATTAAATTACTTCTTTGCTGCATTACAGGGTACCAGACTGTTTCCACCCAGGACATGCTGCACGCACATCCTCAGTAGGCCATGCAAGAACTCAGCCAGAAATCATCCACCTCCATCATCACAAAGGCCTTTTCCTCTTGGATATCCTGGAGAAAGGGTTTGACCTGATACCAAAACTGCCAAGAAGGTGTGTGCTGGCACAGAGGGAAGCAGCACAGGGCTGCCAAACTGCAGGCTGAACCCTGACAAGCAGAGTTTAACCAGAGCATGGCTGCAGGCTCCCTTTTACAATGTTTGCTGACAGGCTCTGACACACTCAGGCATTTCTCACTCCCATATTTAACCAGAATATTAATTGTATTCCTGCATAGTCTTGCTGCATCTACAAATTGTTCAGCTTGAAAATGACGTTTTGCATCTATAAATACGCATTTATTTTGGGTTTGTGGGAGGGAAGGCCCTTTTTGTTGTCCCTGCTCTCCCACACACATGGTCTGCAAGCAGCCTACTGCTGCTCCATCAGATGGCATGTGTAAATGCCACCAGAAGTTAGAGGCAGGGGCATGTCCATTAGCCAGACACTCCCTTTACCACAACTAATTGAAAGGTTTACAGTTGCATGCAAAGCCCTGGACAAAACCCCAGGTGTCACAGTACAGGAGAGGGGCAAGTGACAGAATGGTTCACTTAGGGTGACGTCATGAGACTGCCCTGTCATTGCCTCTTATTTAACCTAGGTCTAAACTGCAATGCCTCAGTTCTTCACTTGTAGAAATAATTATAAACTCTCCATGGTGTTTTGAGAGGAAATACATGAAGGAGTATAAAGTATTTTGGTGCTACAATGATGGGAACACATTAGGTTCTACAGATGGAGATTGAGTGATTTATGGAATCGAAGAAAGGTTTTCTGACAGACCCTGAATTTTGTTGAGGTTCATTTCCAACAAGATTGCACAAGTCTGTACTTAATAAATAATCCTGCAATGCCTATAAGAGCATATAAGATGAGAGAAGCATAAGATATCCCAATCCAGTTTTTGAGAAACATTCTCTAATGTTTGAGTGGAGAAGAGGGATTGTGTAGGGTTGTGCTGTTATATCAGAGAACATTTCCTCTTGTTTCTTCTACCCCTAACTCCCTGTAACTAAAGACATTTTCCTCTCAAATCTGTCTTTATTCTCACTTTAAATTTCAAGGTTATCTGGCCCACTGGGTGTGTTACATATTGCTGTCTAATTAAAGAGAGAAGATTAACCTTATTCTATTAGATTATTTTAACACCTGCCAGGTGACTACTCTGGGTAAGCAAAGGCACAATGTGGCCAAGCCAGTTTAAAAAAAACCAAACCAACAATCAAAAAATCTAAACCCAAACAAAAAACATCAAAGCCTCCATATTATTTCACCTTTGGAAAGTCCAGCAGAAAGTGAGAATGCTGCAAATGTTCTTCCCAGAATCACTACTATGATAAACTAACAAACATTTCATAGCAGAAATAATACCAGTGCCTTATTTGCCACATAACATTTCAGAAGATGGCAAGAAGCTGTAAAGCCCTGATCTGTCTCTGATTGCAATCAATAAAAATCCCAGATGCTTTAGAAGGGAGTTAAATCAGGCTCAGATCTTTCCCAATCACTTGTTAATTTAAAGGGCAGAGTTTTTTCCACCTGAGCTTCACTGCATGGTGTTGCCTCAGCCCAAACAACACAGAGAATGAGGAACTATGTGACAGTGGGGTGGTCCCTGGTCCGTTTCCAATTCCTACATCAAATCACTTAGGCTTTAAATTTTCCACAGTCCCAGCAGTCGGGCACACCACACACCCCAGAGGGGAAACTACCTGGCAAAGAGACATTTCTCATCATCCTCCATGACATCTCCTCTTCCTAACCCAAAGGCACAGGTTGGGGGATTTGGTGCCATCCCATGGGACACGGGTCAGCTGTCTGATTTGGATGCTTGTCGGATGCAGAAGAATGGGAATGTAAAGCACTCAAAGTGTGGCTTCTATCAATCACTGCAACGCACCAGCAGAATGTGATTTGATAACAAGCCAAGCTGAAACTACACATTTTGGTTCCAGAGCCCTGAAACATCTCATTGCAATGAATAATGGTGCAATGATAGATTAGTTTGAGAATCCTGATGAGAATGTTAAAGCCGAAAAATTCAAACCTTCAGGGATTTGGAGCATTTCTTTCTTTTTTTTGTTATCCCTCAAAAACAGAACCGAATGGGGGTAAAAATTGTCAGAAGAATTTATTGCTATACCCTTTTCTGAGATGTATAGAAAAATGCAACAATTACCGAAGGCATGTTATAGCTGAAGAAAAGAGCTGAGGATGAAACACCAGGGCAAACTAAATCTTCTGGCAACTGTTATACAGAAAGACCTGGAAAGAGTTCAGGTGGAAGCTGATCATGGAGTGATTTGGGTTGGAAGACACCTTAAAGACCATTTAGTTCCAATCCCCTGTCAGGGGAAAGGACACCCTTCACTAGACCAGGTTCCTCAAAGCTCCATCCAGCCTGGCCTTGAGCACTTTCAGGAATGGGGCATCCACGGCTTTCAGTCTCTACTGAAAAGGTTATACAATGAAGTCAATTTTAATTAGGCAACAGAGAACTCAAATGAGGGGGAAAACCTCCCACATTATGACTTTTTACCCATGGAGATTTTCAAATCTCGCCTGTAAAAAGCTCTAAGTCACCAACACAACACTGAAGTTAGCCCTGCTTCGAGAATGGACTGAAACCCTCCAGAGGGCTGCATTAAACACTTTTTCTTTTTAATTCTGTGAAAGTCATAGGCACAGGGAATGTTTCACTTGCTGCTCATACCTCGGTAGACACCAGAGAACCCAGCTGTGGGACAGGCGACTTCACAGGCTCACAGAATTACTTATTTCTCTTTCTGCACATTTGCAGCCTCACACAGTTCAGCACCCTTGAGATGAAATCCTACAGCAAAAATGTACCATGAATGAGAACATATATGAATGGGAAGCGGAGGAGCAAACAAATTTCAATTTCAAGCTTTCATGGCTTAGCATAAACAAACATGAAACAATTCATCCTCAAAATATAGCGGTGGGAGGGGGATACTGACAGTGTCCTCAAGACACGCAGGGAGGCTGAGAACTAGGGAGCCTGGAGCGAAGAGAACATTTCAAAAACTGTTCAAAGTTTGAAGCAAAGAGGGAACTTTCCTGATTCATTCAGTGGGTCTGCAAAAACAATTCTCTTCATCCACTGCCACCCCCCCAGATTGTCAAAAAAAGAGCCAGCTCTGTCAAATGTTGTTTTCTTCTTAACAAAAATGAGCTTTTAAAACTTGGAATGGGTGAACAGATTTTGGAAAAAATAAGAACAGTCTAATAACTTTCTAGAGAAAGATGCAGAAATAGCTTCTAAAGAACTCACACTGAGCTAAGTCTCTTTATGAGCCTGCAAAGTCTATTTGAATTTTATATTTTCACCTCTTTTATTTTTCATAAATTCATCCTCTGCCTGCACCGAAGCTGATATGGGACTAAAACTCAAAACACTCATCTGAGATGGTGCCCCATTTCTATACCTTTTAGCAACAGAGAGTGCAGTGATCTTGCAGTGAATATGAAGTGATTAGGGAGATGGTTTGCTTCTGTTACAAGTTCTTGTAAGCATTCATTTGAACTGTAAATGGACAAAGGAAGAAAGTTCATCTTCCCAGTTGATCTATCCATTAGCTTGTTGCATCCCACACTATACAAACATTATAAAACCATGATTAACTGTGCAGGTTCTGGCTGTTTTAGCACTTACACAATGTCATCCTCGTGACAGGGCTCAAAAATCAATCTCTCCAGTCATACTCTGCCCTGAAAAGTGCTTCAGTATTTGGCAGGCAAGAAAGGAAACTATTCAGCAGAACTGTTACCTGCTTTGTTCGAGGTGGGACTAGGACCTGAGTGCTGTGGCTTCCACTGTGCACACATTGAGTTCTTTGATTTTGGTAGCCAGTGCTTCCACCTTTGAGTAGTTCAGAAGTTGCTTTTTGCTGCCTTCTGACAGAAAAATGCAAAGCCCCGTGTTTGTAAGGCTCACAAAATGTGATTACTGGAGGTATGTAGGGAAAAGAGCAATTCCCTACGTTCAGAATAAAACGATTTCTCTACACTGGCTTGACCTAAATGCCTGCCAAGAAAGTTGTGGTATTTCTAACTTATAAGGCAGAACTGATAAAATAAACCAAAATGGGTCACTCTGTCCATGCATGGGCTTGAAAAAGAACATGGAGGTAAACAAATTTGAGGATGGCGAAATTTAAGTGGTTTGCCTGCAGTGGAAGCACATGGAAAGAATAGTTTCATGGCCAGGAAAAGAAGATATGGAAATTACTTTCTTCATTTTAAAAGAGAATTTATTGAAGCCTGGAAGACAAGAACAGAAGCAAAGAAAACAAAAGAAAACAAAACAGCCCAGAAGAGCTCTGAAAATCCAATCTCTCCCATCAGCCTCTGGAAAATGGATAACCTATGCGTGGTATGATTGAATTTCTCTGTTTCATCACCCTAGTGGAAGCATCTTGTATGAAACTCTGGTTTATGAATTGAGTTTTGAGAGGGACCTGGGAGAGCAGGAGTTATACCAATCTAATCAGGATGTGACAAACACATGCATCAAAATGTTGCATTGTCAAGATCCAGAAGCCACTTAATTCCAGAAAGATTTTAAAGTTGAGAAAGCAGCTTTGGCAACAGGATTAGAAATGATGAGAAGGCAGATGAAAACCCAGATGGAGGAAGATAGGACAATTTTTTTTTCCAAAACATCCTTCAAAAATTAGGCCATGTCCCTACATGATTTCTTATTAACTTCTTATACAAACCTATGTTTAATTCAAATGAAGGACACTGTTACCTTCTTCCATTTATTGCAACTTCTTCCTAAACATATGCTAATAATGGAATGAAAGATACATGAAACTGAGATAAATAACACCATAAAATCCTATAAACCCCACAGGTTAAAACACCACAAAAACATTCTGAGCAAAATATCCAACAAGGCAGATTAAATACAAGAATGCCATGCAAATGTCATTGCCACAGAGCAGAGAAACATGCTAATGCCAATGCCACAGGACAGGAAGCAAGATTCATGGGATTGATTTGTGATGGCTCCTAAACAAAAGCAGGGCACAAAAATAGCCCGTGATTATCAATAACATGAGATCAAATCAGAAAGCATGTGCGTTTAGGAGAGATGGCATCAAATGCTTCCTTCAAAAGAAAAAAGAACATCACAATCACTTTGTATTTGCCTAGTCTCAGCTTGCATTTCCTATCTAACTACTGAAGGGAGTTTCACAGGATAAGTACAGATTAGCAAAATATTCAAGGTGATTGAATGGATTAGCATTATTGTTTAGCACAATGCAAAGTGATAGGAAAATCCACAGAAAAGAAAGATCTGCTATCTGGACAGCCACTTGAAATTATGCAGCTCGCAGGTTGAATTCTTCCATTTCTTGTAACATCATCAAGTGTCACAGTGGATGCCTGAAAACATTTCCAACTAAAGAGTGAGATTTAAAGCTGGGGATCTCGAGCAACAGGTGGAACAAGAATTCCTAAGTAAACTGCTATCTTGTTTGTCACACAAATAGAAAATCCATATGCTAGTGCCAGAGGCAAAAAGAACACGTTCTAACAAACAGCACAAAAAACCTCAAACCCTGAAGAAACAGTTGTCTGTAGGAAAGGGGTGGGAATGAAAAAAAGAAATTAAATGCATCTAAAAAAGTCAAAATTACCTTTAGAGGAATTAACTGTGTACTGAATCCCAGCCAGGTGGAAAGTATAAATGCATGCCATCCCCACTATCCTGGCCATTGTAATCATGTCCAGCAGCTTGGGCTGCCCATTTTCCCCACCCTTGTAGAGATCCACACTGTAGTTAACAGATGTACTGATGTGTTATGCTCTCCTCAGGCCCCAAGGATGCAATACCTGCTCAAACAGACAGGCTGTTTCATGCTGTGACAGGGATATTTGGGTTATTTCTAGGTGTCCAACGTTAATAGAGGTCAAACTGTGAACAAATCCACATAACCTGTGACTAGGGATGGATACTTCGCATTCAGACATTGCAGTTCTACACAGTTTTCTTCGTTTCCAGAAGCAGAGACTTTGTACCTCAAGAGCTGGATCCGGTCCCCTAAAATTCAGACATCTATGGTTTGCTTTTCAGGGAGTTTCTTGGAGCATTTTGCAGGCATTAATGGAATGTCCTCCAATGGCTCAGTGAGGCAGGTGCACAGAATTAGTCTCACTTTGCAACTAAGACCGAGGAGCAGAGGGGGACTGAGTGAATCAGCCAAGATCATTCTGCACTCGCCTGACAGAGTCATTAATAGAAATCAGGATTCCACAAAAAGTAAATAAATCACCTCCCTCCCTGGAATAAGCAGCAAAATATTTGGTTAATTTTGACTGCGTGCATCCTTGCTGGGTTACAGCCAGGAAGGGAAGCATCACTGTTCTGAGCAAGGTCACCCCCACAGCAAGTCCAGGCAGACCTTTAGCCATAAGTAATGTGTGCAAACCCCATGTATCCTCACCAGAAATAAATTTGAATTTTTAAGAGCCAAGATAGTGATAAGGATTTCAGATATCTCAATAATCCTTATTTATCGGAAGAGAGCCCAGTTCCAAATTTACCCCTGTTTTCTCACAGGTAATTATGGAGGCAGAACTAAACAGTAAATGACACAGATTGCCAGGTTAGCAAAACTACCTTCAGATATGGAAAAACAACTTGCCCTAGGCTGGGACAGGCAAGTTTAGCCAAGCTAAGGAAAAATTAGTGTTGATACTCTCTCCAGTGTAGCAGAAGAGCTTTAACTGGTCTGTGTGGGGAAGGAAATAAGTAAACCCAAAGACCCCTGCTTGCCCAAAGCACAGCAGATACCTCCCCACTCCACAGAATGCAATATTCAAGCTTAACTGGAAAACTTACAAATATATTATTTGGGCTAAAAAGCCTGTTTGCTTTTTACTTCCCTTGAAAGTTTTGACATGATGACTATCAGATGGAGGTTCAGAGAAGATGTAAAGCAGAAAAAAGGCCAATTAACAACTACTTTCTCCTTCATCAAAATCTGAAACTGCTTTTCAGTAATGAACAATACACAAGCATATCACTGAAAACTGAAAGGTGGCTTACCAGAGGTGATCAGCACAATAACTGGGACAATTCTCAAACAAAAAAAAATTCCTCCCTCTCCAAATTTATGTTCATAGCTCTTCTGACTTCCCCCCACCCCCTGAATTACAAGTCAGGACTTTAATTTGCCAACACAGGCCCTTTCTCCATTGGCACTAAACATTCTCTTCAGCCCTCACTGTGGCCACAGCGCTCAGCAAAGGAGGATCAGTAACATTTGAGACAAAATCTGACATCACAAAAACCTCTTTAGCCCTGTTTGTTTTTCTCCACTGTGCCATGCTGCCTGATCTCATGTTGGAAGGGATGACAAAAACTTTAGAAACTTTTAATCTTAAGAAGTTAAAAGGAGTTCTACTCAGAGTAACGGACAGCCCTGGCCACAATGCAATGTAGCCACGACATGACACTCATGGGCAGAGATGGGGTGGAGAGGAATGATGCAAAAACACTGTGACAAATGACAGCAAGAGCTGGATTCACATTACAAGCAGAAAGGGCCAAGGGGGAAGACATAATCGAGCAGTAGATCAGTAATCAATTTAAGAGTGTTGGTTTAGTTCTCTGTAGCAGTTCCCATGTTCTTGAACACTTCACTGCTTATAAGCAATCAGACTGACCATTCATGTATGGATTCTGAGCCAGAATTAGATCCTAGATACCTACATCTGGTATTATTATACTTTCTTAGGAGACTAAATTAAAAAAAAAAAATATCCAGAGGGCCTGATCCACAGTCAGTGTAAATTGGTACAACTGTTGACAATTGTGTGCATGGATATCAGTGAATTTGTGACAGCTGGAGAGAAGCTCTCCCAACTCTTCTTAAACAGCTTAAGAAAGGCAGGATAAATCTCACTGTAACCCCAGCCCCAAGTTAACAGGGTTACAGAAATCTCTTCAAATGGCAGCTTAGCCCACTTAGTGTGGATGATACAAATCACTTTCTGGGAACGCCCCACTGACCACAGCCAGCTCTAAGCCACCAGTCCAGAATAGATGAGTAACTTTTAGGTGGCCAAGACTAAACAAAACTAATCCAACTTGCATTATTCAAAAGTGTATTTAAAGTGTAGGTGGTGTTATACCTACTAAGCAAAGTCCAGAATCTATAGGGCAAGATCTGACAGCACAAAGTCAATAATCCCCTAATCAGTACACAAAATCCTTCAGGATTTTCAAAATACTAAAACCCCAAGGGAAATTTTGTCCTCAACCAATTTCAAGTCAAGTTTTACAACCCAACGAGGTGCAGAGTTTTTTCCACTGAGTTTTTTACGAATGGAGCATCCAAACCTTTGAAATTCTCTCATGGCTCATTTGTAGGCATCTCACTGTATCCCAGTGAGAGTGCATGAGAGGGATAATTGAAAATGGGACACATGGGCATCAAAACAAGCAAAATGACCCCCTCCTTTTTCTTTTTCTTCTGGTTCACGCTTCTAAATGAAATCCCAAGCTGCCTTCCAGCTGCTACTCAGAGCTGTCACAGAGGAGGAACACGTAGGCAGCACTAAACCAACTGACCTATTTCCATCCTTGGAGCTGCTGTATCTAAACCCTTCCTTCTGAATTCCACACACACACACATGCACATGTGCACTGCAATTCCCCTGTTTGCTCCCACGAGGAACTATTTCCAACATCTAACCTCAGCTCCTAGAGGAGCTCTCTGCTTCTTCCTGAACAGCTGTTAACCCCATGGCCTCAGTGCCCTCCATAATTTGGTTAACTTTTGGGAGTCTAGCCTTTGGGGAAGACAATAGAAGCTTTGGCTCACTGACCCATCTTTTCTTGTATCAGTTCTGTTCTCCATTTGATAATGATCTGTATCCCAGAGATTTGTATACAAGGATCCTCTCATCTCTTTTAAAAATGCAAGCACGCAAAGCACCGCTGCAGAGTGAATAAAAGAGCACATTAATAGGTGCAATTCATGCACACAGCAAAAGACCACTGAAAAAGAAACCAAGTTGCTTGTGCCTTCCTACAGCACCCAAATCATTGCAATGGCAAAAGGTGTCCAAACCTGAGGGTTCTCAAATCCTCCCTCCCTCTTTTACAGTTAAAAAAAAATTAAAAATAAAAGAGCTTTGTTACCCTATATGACTTCTGTGCTACTTATGTCACTTCCTAGGAAGAAGCAGCCACTGTCTTACTGATCTTGGCTGAACTTCAAACATACAGAAAAGTTAATTGGATGAAATGAGGCTTCCAAAGAAAAACTTTGAGTGAAAAGCTATTTAACCAAAGATTTACATGCAATCCAAGGAGCCACAATATGGAGTGGCAGCAGCATTCTTAATGTTGTAGAGGAATGCATAATGCTTGGGAGGAAACTTTCCTTTGCTCTTTTTCCTCCAAAATGTGTCCTTCTTATCCTATTCCCCTGCCCCACCTTCAATTTAAAGGTTTATAAAGTAGGAAATGTAAAGACAGTTAATGAAGGGAATATGGAACATTAAACCAAAGATTATTTTTTAATATGGCCACATTATCAGCTCCTGGAAAAGGATAAAGTAAATGTTGTTTCATTTTTATTTCTTGTTATAACAATACTCTGACAAAAGTGAGTATAATTATTGCATCTGAAGCTTTGTATCGTTCTTCCCATAAGTTTTCTATTTCTACTTAATGTGGGTTTGTACTGAAGAAAGCCCTGGTCAGCAGAGTGCCAAGTACTGCAAAATGCAGTTACCTTTTGGGGACTAGAGCACACTCCTGGAGGAGATTTTTAGAAGTTATGCTGAACTGGACAAGAAAACTAGACTTCAAGGAGCCCTGAAAATTGTGATGAACTTCCGAATATCCACATGCTATGAAAACTCAGGGGAGAACCTCTTTTTATCTAAGCTGCCTTTTTAAAACAATGGACCATTTGATACCAACAACCCTCTACAGTCACTCCCATGAGGAAGGAAAAAGTTTGGTCTCCACCTGCAGTCCTCATGAGGTGACAGATTGCTGTTTGCATTGGCAGCTTGTTTTCCCATTTGAAACATTTACTTTCCTATTTGAAAGCCAAATATTTTTGCCATATCCTCCTCTGCTAGAGTTGTCATCGCCTGCCTTGCCCCTCTGACTGAAAATGTGTGTGATGGTGGTATCAGCTTCCTGTATTAAACAAAGTTATCTCCTTTATCTTGTACTACAAGATATGTTTTCTAGACCTCAGACAGAGATCTTTGCCTCTCTTTTTCACACCCCAATTTTAAACCTCCCAAAGCAGAGTCAGTGCAGCAAGGTTTATTTTCTAGGGGAGAGCCCAGGGTCAGCCCAGTGGCCCAACCAAGCTCTTTCAGTATCTCAGGGTAGTCCTGAATGCTCAGTAGGGTGTCACGAAAACAAAAGGTGTCTAATATTCACTCCACTCTGTATTTCCACATCAAATAGTGGCAAACACAACAGAGGCAGTGGCACATCAGCCAGGTACAAGAAGTGAGCACACAAATCACCCCAACCCAGAGGAAGGAGAGAGAGAAAGCCCCTCTCCTCCTCAGCCATACTCAGGGCAAATTTCAGCTCTTGCTGAAATCCTAGCTCTGCTCATGCCCAGAGTATCAAATGTCATTATGGTTCTGCTCCTCACAGTCATTCCCAACACTCTGTCGAACTCTGTCTCCTCTCAAGTCAGGGATTGCCACAGAAATTCTCACTAATGGCAATCTTCTGTCATTTCCTACTGGAGCTCACACTTGGCGTGTGGGTGGCAGACATCAGGTCCTGTCTCCCACTCACAGGGTACCAAACTCTTAATTTCTTGTTAGCAGGTTCTGTCCCATGACAAGATGCTGGAATAAAGGGGAATTAGGCACAAGTTGCCTTTAAAAATATGTCCCAGAGTAGCTGCAGTTCAGGTACTCAAATTAAAGCAAGTGTCATTGCTTGAAAGGTAATTGAAATGCCAAAATCAGTATGAGAATTTGTGCTAAGTCCTCTCTCAGGACTACACCAAGGCTCGTGATTCAATTAGGTATTACAGCACTAAAACCAGACCTTCACTCCTAATCTCTGGGCAGAGGATATTCAGTATTTCAGAGATAAAAAAAAAAGCAAATGACAGCACTTTCTTCTTCCTGTTTAGGTCTATATTCTAAAGCTTTTTTAGGAGATTAGAAGACAGTGTGTAACTACACACTGTAGTTACAGAGGTGTGTTACACAGGCAAATGCCCATTTAATTAAACTACCTCTGAAGTATTTTTTTTTCTTTCTTATTTAAATTCAGGGTAAAGCGAGTTCTAAAAACAACCCAAAGATTGTTGATTTTTTAGGACAACTAGAACATGTCTCCAGTGCAGCCTTTAAACATGCAGCTGTTACATTCTTGTTACTTACAGATCTAATAATTTCTTGCAGAGATACCCAGGATCTTGTTTTCTGTAACATCAACCACTTCCAGAAATACAACTTCATGCAGAACTACATCCACGTGCTGAAAAAGAATTACAGAGCTAGTTCTAGAAACCTGACCTTACCAGAAAGCTGGATTTTTGGATTCTTTTAATTGATAATCCACAGAAAAGTCCTATTTAGCAAACAATGCTTTAGACAAAGGGAACAATTTTAAACAAGATATACCAAATATTTCAGCCTTCTTCTTCTTCTTTTACTTTTTCTTTTTTTTTTTAACAAACAGCTCTAGAAACTCAGGATTCCATGGTGTTCTTGGGAGAACTGTAACAGTCTCAAGAGAAAATAGGAAAAAAGAAATAAAGAGAGAGAGTACAGCAAGGCACAATTGCGTCCTGCAGCTGAACACACTTCTCAAAATTCCACTCCTCATATTCTGCGTGTCCTGAGATGCCCCAGCCTGCCCCAAACCAGGTCCTCAGCTAACAGGACAGAGGCAGCTGCTCTGGTCCCAACACTGGTGCATTTATGCCTGCAATAAACTTTATTTGCAGCTGGTTTAGGCCCACTTGTCCTCTTAGTCTCACTCATGCAAAGGAACAAAATCCAGTGACAGGGGCTGTGGGAGATGAGAAATGCCAAACAGGCCACCAAAACGTGCACCTGAATGGAATAAAGCTGTAAGACTGCAGTCAGGAGAGGAAACCTCACCCATCTAAAAATCCACTTGCCTCTGTATTTCATTTGCAACACAAATAGCTGCAGAGCCTTTCCCTGGCACCAGGGAGGTGTTACACTCTAAATTCTAAAGCCAAATATTTCAAGACTATTTCACTGTCTGATTTGAGAGGTGCTACAGAAGGACCTGTAATATTAGAAGCTGCTAAACACTCTTCATCTGGACTCCAGAAGCCTTTGACACGTCTCAGGGTCAGCAACCTAAACTTCAGCACCTGAGGACCACAGACTGCCAATGAAAACCACAAGCCCCCAAATCCAGGGCAGACCTAAGGCTTTCCTCAAGAGTAGAACAGGAGGTACAGCCAGGTGCCCATGGACCATCCAGCTCCAGCAGGATGGAGAGAGAAAGGCACAGGAGCATGGGAAGAGCACAGAACTGATGTCCAGACTCCATCTTCCCTGAGGTGTTCTGAAAGTACTGATTTAAGTGACAGAGACTGGTATAAAACAAAGCTCTTACTACCAACCAGTTATATTAAAATAATTCCAACCATGAAAACAACCAATTGGCATTTTTTACTGTATTTTATCAGTTTATCACTGTCATTGCCAGTAATTCTAATTTGCAAGGTAACTTCTTCAGCTATACAGTATGATAAACACATATATAGAGAGAAATTTAGGTGGTTACTGTAATTAAGATGACCAAAGACAAAATATTCTGTTCTTGCCAGAACTCAGTACTAACTTTCACCATCACCACTGGTCAAAGTCACACTGAGACCATTTAATAGCTCAGAGTTTAATACAATTTATGTCCTCAGATATAGGAAAATACTTTATTGTTTCCAAGACTAGATAAAAAAGATGTGGACTGTCTGAGAGATCCATCTATAAAGAATGTGGCCACATTCTTTTCTTTGTTCACGCCAGCACTCGGTCATGGCCTGCTTCCAGCTTAAATAATTATTCCAAATTCCATGTATCAGCCTTTTATTTTACAGGTTAGAGATTGTATCTTTATAATAAAAAAAATTTCTATTTTTCATGTTTGACCTTAAATAAGTGTTTGACCTTAAATGGCTATAGTCTTTTAACTATGACTATGGATATAATGAACTTGTCACCAAGGAACAGGCAGATACAAACTATTTCTGCTCATGCCAGCAATGGTCAAATGGTCAAAGCTGACTTTTCTCCTGCTTCTGCTGACCTGGAACAACTACAGGGCTTACACAGCTTCAGCCCAACAGCTTCTGCTTAAGGCAAGTGTTCAGGGAGGCATTAGCAAAGTTAAATGGATTTTTTTGAGGAAGTACATTTCATTTTGTGATGTCTCTTCTTTACCCTATTAAGCTTACATGATACTAAACCACAAACCCCTCTGCATTGCACAGTTGAAAGAAAAAGCCTCTAGCTTCCATTGATTCTAATGGAATTTGTAATTTAAAAGGAAGAAATTCTCTCCAGAACTCATAGAATACTTCAGCTGGATGCAATGACTTAGTTTATATGCACTATGTCCAATTTTTTTAGTCAAACAATCCAAGAAAGACCAAAAAGCCATTTGGTATATGGGCTTATTGCAAAAGAAAATTATGAGCACTATACAATGGTTTGAAAATCACATTTTCAATCCAGAAAGAGGCTACTGTGATCATCTTTGCTGATCTACCACTCACACACGAAGACCTCCTTTGAAGGCATTCCCATTCACAAAAAAAGTACCACCCCCCCAAAAAACCCCCCAAGCCAATAAAAAACAAAAGAAAACAAACAAAATCCCAAACAGAACTTTTAAGAAAATATTTGTATTTCAAACAAAAACAATCCATCAGGGAAAATACACCACATCCCCTTAAGGACTTGAATCTTCCTTTCTTGAGCAGCTGTGTCTAAGGACTAAGGACTGCCTTGTCATAGAACAATTTTTCCAAAACTCTTCTTTTTGTTCTTTAGAACAGGTCAAACCTGTGCCAAACACAACTGTTTACACATCGATGCACTTGTCTAACTGGCTTTTGGAAAGTTGAATTTCTGAACATTCTGGGTAGTAAGTAATTATCTGAGATAGATCCAAGAAACAGAGAGGAAAAATGAGTGATGAAATGGACTCAAACCCCCAGGATTCTGAGAAACAGAATATTTTCTCATCCGTGAATCAGAAATGAAAGTCTGAGGTAGATTCATTGCTCAAAATATTCTGCTTGTCTGATCAAGCAAGCTGTGGTTGTCTCCTTCTCCAGCTTCAAGACAAAAAAAACCCCTCAGTTCTTGACTCAGTTCTTCTAAGGTAGCAGCCATTTAACTTCCATGGGAATTTATGAAACCTCAGCTGTGTTGTTACTCTTAACAAGAGCTGACAGTTAAATGCATTTCATTAACAGAAACTAGAACAAGAATGACAAAACTTTAGCAGATCAGACCTGTAATTGAAAAGGTGACCAATGTAAGGAGAAAGAACTGTCTGCCAGGATTGCACTTGCCTTGCACTCACTGATAAGAGTGTTATCTCCTGCTTGTGACCCATCGCTCTCTTACATGAGTTAGCACAGCATCAGCAAGATGGAGATGCCAAGAACAAACCCGTGCCAGCATCAGCTCCTCCCCACACATCAAGAGCAGGAGCAAAAGTAAACCCTACTGTAAGAATTAAAACCAAAGATTTTCCCAGCTGAAAATGTACAGAAGATTAGCAAAGGCACAGCAGAAAGTGAAGGGGGTTGACAGGCAGTGATTCTTTTCAGTCTTGGAAGAGCAGGCAGGAGATCCAAGGACAACTGCTGGGGTACAAAACTTGCTGGGAGTGTTTGCGTGGGATATATATTCCCACTGTGCAGCTTCCTCACTAGGCAAGCATTGCCAAAAGATTGACTGAGCCTTGAACATCTGTGGATTTCCAAAATCTACTGAACAAACCTATCTCCAGATGCACAAAACGACAATTTAATCCAGATGTAAAACAATGGGTAGAGCCGTTACACTGCTCAGCTGCAGCAGAATAACAAAAACCCTGGCTCTAGAATGTACATGATGATTGAACCGGGAGCTGAGTCGAGCTCCACAGTTTTGCCCGAGGAGTAAAGAAGAGGAGAACATCTAAAAGTAATCTATTCTGAGGAAACACACCTTTCGGGTCAACCATCCTTTTCAAATGTATTTTGTCACTGAGAGCTCCTTCCCTGGGTTCACCAAATTTAGGGTAGTCCTACTCTCAGTTGATATATGAAGGTTATTCAGCCTGATTGTATAGTTTGCTATTGTGTTCCCTGCCACCAACCAGAGGGGGGAAAAAAGGAACATAAAAGAGGAAAAAAACCTACCACTATTCATCCTATTATATTTAGTGCTCTGTCTTCCTCTGCTATAACAGCTTGCTTGATTGCCTTGTCCCCCTGCTGTGCCATACTCTTTTAGCTCTGAAAGCACTTTGGCAAAGTGAGGATCATTTGTGATACACTTGTGTAGCACCTAGCAGGACAGGATTGTGGCTTCTGGTCAGCACGGCAGAGTCAATGCCTTATTGACCATCTCAACATTCAGGCTCCCTTGCTGACCTATTTCAACTCAAACTAATGCACGAAATTTGTTATTAATAATACAAAATGTGACCAGTCTGAGAGGCTTTGGCCACTTCTGTGACATCCTTCTTTCAGTTCTTGAGAGTCCCAAAGATGCCACCTTACTTAAGCCCTTCCATGACGCACCTCCACTCACTGCTTTGCAGAGAACCAGATCACAGCTCAGCCCACTCTATGGGCAGAGATTGGTCTTGTAAATAAGAAAAACATATTCTCTCACTCAGCTGTTACTTGGAGGATCAAATGCAAGACCCCTGCATCCTTTTCTTCCTGTGGCCATGGTGTAGAGGCACCTTAGAGGGGCCAGGCTTTCCCAAGATCCAACAGAGCTGGCAGAGTGCCAAGATAAATGCTGCATTGGGTGTTGGGAAGCTCCAGTCCTTTTGCCAGCATTTGGATGTCTGAATGGCAGTGATAAAAGGGAGGGGGCAGCCAAACCCACCCCCACCCACCACAGCAGCATTCCAGTGCTGTTAGAAATCCAGCTGTTCTCTGCAAACCGGCAGGATTTACTGTTCCTGTTTTGGTTAAAGAGACAGACGAAACTCCCCTTCCCATCCATGATCACCGCCTGATCTCTCCAGCACATCAGCTCCGTGGCTGTGGCAGTCAAGGAGAGGCAGAGGCGGCATTAGCATTCCAGGCACAGGCAGCGCACGAGGCAGCAGGTTTATGATCTGTGCAACCCGAGATCGGCTCTGCTCTCCCCCGGGAGCTGGGGTGACACCGAGGGGCTGCACGTAGAGTCACCTGCACCTCCATTAATGTACATCCTTCCTTCCCAGCCTGGGCACAATCCCTGTCCCACTCACACGGGCACAGACGGCCAATGCTTTTGTGGCTGGACACTGCATGTCCAGAAATCCCACATCCCCTTTGTGGTCCCAGCTCTTCCATGCTGGCAGAGAGCTCTTCTTCCAGCTCTCAGGCACCAGCCAGGCAAAGCCATCAGCTGCCCATCAGCTGTCACATCTCCCTCCTCCCTCTACCCTGACATCCCCCCTCTGCCTGGCGCCAGGGGCAGCAGAGAAGTAATCTGCTCTGAGATGAATTGCTCCCTTTGCCATGCCAGCACAGCTATGATGGCATCTGTATTTATAGGGAGCAGAGAGAAAAGGGGTTTGTGGACAGTTTTTCACCGGTTGTACATAATGGGATATAACAGTTACATGGAAACAGCTCGTTTCCAGCTTCTGACACCAAAAAGCCCCTGTTTTCTTAAATGGACGTGCCAAGTCACACAGTTTATTACCAGATAGTATAAACAATCACTTGCTGCTGTTAGGAAATAGTAATCCTAAGAAAGAGATCATACAGGCATGGTTGCTTTTGAACACACCAAAACCCGTCCAAGAAATCACTGGCTGCCACTGTCTGTCACTTCCAAGCCCCCCAGAAAAACTGCACAACAGCCACCTACAATTTATGCTCTGGATTCAGAACTGCTTTATGTCCATCCCACCCAAGCTGCCACAAAAAAGGGATCCCTCTCTGCTCATTGCTCTCTTCTGTCTTGGTCCCACTTTTCGGGCTGCACTGGGAACCAAATGAGAACAGTTTTGTTAGGTTGGTTTTCTGTGGGATCAGTCTTTTTCTAGCTCACAGCACTGCCACACAAGCAGTGTCGTGGCAAAAAGGAGATGGCAGAGATGCACAGCCAGGAGGGAAAACAGAGCTGAACTGCCCCCCTGGGTACCCAGGACACGTTTTCCTGAGCTTAAAGCAGCTGTGAAACAGCAGTCTCCCTTCTCTCTGTGCTTCAGCAGAAAAGGGTTGTGTACTAGTAGCTAAATAAAGTTTCCTTTACAGCTACAACCGAAATTTTCAGATGAGCACCAGGACTAGTTTTCAAGAGCTCAGCGCCTTGCAAGCTCCTTAAACTCAATATTTAACCGTGTTTCTTTTGGGAGACTTCCCCTACGAGAATTAAGCCAAGAAAAATGGTTTCTTCTCCAAACAGAAGATGAAATATCACAACTCTGAACCACTTAGAGATGCTTCACAAGGCTATTCCAAGTCAGAAAGAGATTGCAGTGTCTGGGAGTTAATGTGCTGACCAAGACATGTGACTGGGAACTTTGGGCAGGTGTCTGCCTCTACACTCCTCAGAAGTGATGCACACCCTCAAATTCTTTATGAATCTTCTTTTATTGATACAATATTGGTTTAGGTAATGAATGCTTGTTATTTAGCTTTTTCTCAGGATTTTGTTTTGACGTTACACGATGCTGCCCTTAGGACCAATATTGTAAATTAAACAGCAAGCTGCCATCATTTTAAGTGCTGCAATTTTAAAAATAAAAAAAAATAAAAGAACAGCTGTCACCCAGGAAAAGAAAACAACAAAAGTGGAACCTAAACAAACATTCCCTTAGGCTGCTATTGTTTTGCTAATAACTTGGATGGTATTTCCCCCTCTCCACCCACACAGCAGCAGTTGGAATAGGGAAACTGGACTTTTCTTTTGATAGTTGATAAATCTTTTCCCTGTGAATTGAGAGTGTTGAACCCCTCACTTGTATAGCATTATAAAACTTGACCACAAGGAAAGAGGCTCTTGCAGAGATCATGGGAGTGATCACTGGTTGCTGGTATATGGGCACAACTTCAAAAAATTCCAGGATGTCTGTCCAGAAAGGTCTTCAGGAAAAGTTAATCCCTCCACTGCCTCCCCTGGCAGCTGGTGAATCTGTGTAGGTGAACAGATGTTGCTGCAATGGGAGAGTGGAAGTGAGGAAAGGGATGTTAATTACATGGAAAAAGATTCTGAGATGCTGCTTGGGGTGGAAGAGTCTGAAACTGGGATACACACTAATCACAAGCTGAGCCTTCCTATGTTCACAGAAATCAGGTAAAACACCTTCCTTGCTCTTCCTCTTTAGGCTGATCACCCAGAAGGAACAGCAGGTGCCCTCATGAAGGCAGAATTTGACCTCTATATGGTAATTTCAAGAGTTAAGGAAAAAATTTCCCCTCTTGACTTGCAGTTTCCATTTTTCACTTAATTGTTGCAAAGACAATCCCTGCTGGCACAAACAAGCACTGGAGTGTAACTTGTAAAGATAAAATACAGAAGTAGCCTGGCTCTGGTCCCTGCACCAGCTCAGAGAGGGGTCTCAGCTCTTTGAGAGTCACAGATCATAGAATAGTTTGGGTTGGAAGGGACCCTTAAAGGCCACCTCGTCCAACTGCCCTGCAAAGAGCAGGGAGATCTTTCACTAGATCAGGTTGCTCAGAGCTCCATCCAACCCAGCCTTGAAAGTTTTCAGGGACAAGGCTTTTACCTCCTCTTCAGGCAGCCTGTGCCTGTGTTTCACCACCCTCATCCTAAAAAATGTTTTCATTACATCTAGTCTGAATCTCCTTTCCTTTATTTTAAAACCATTACCTGTTGTTTTGTTTTGTTGCTACAGGCCCTGCTGAAAGGCCTGCCCCCATTTTTATAAGCCCCCTTGAAGCATTGAAAAGCAGCAATAAAGTCTCCCTGGAGCCTTCTCCAGGAATTCAGGAAGTACTGCCAAGTACTTCAGTGACTCTGTACTCCTCTCCAGGAGTCAGGACAGAGAAATCCCTTCCAAAGTAACTCCTGAAGATGGGGTAGAATGGAATTAGGGAACAGCCCCACTCAATAACCAGAGCACAGCTTGAATCTCTGTTTATAGCCTCAATTGTGTGGGCATCCTCAGGGTTGGATGCAGCTCCTGCTTGCCAGGACAGGAGAGCACAGGGCTGGAATGGAGCTCAACCTCATCAACGCTTCAGGGTCTGGGATTTGCTCCCAGGGGTGTTGAGAACTCCGTGATGCTGCTGGCAAGGCAAATACAGCGCCAAGTCAGCACAGTCCCCGCTGACCTCCAGCTGCTCTTGCCTGCTGCAAGGAACCACACCTTTGTTTTGGGCCAGTAATTGTGTTAGAGAGGGAAAACGAAACAAGGGCAAGGGCAGGAGGCGGGAGAAAGCCCTGAGAGAATCAGCACAAGCTCCTGAGCCACCGTTCTCATTGCAAGTGCCACTTCTGGGCACCTCCCTGAACCAGACCTTCAGCAAAGCAGCAGCACCACAAATCCTGTTTGGGGGAAGGAGGAGAGACAAACAGGAATCAGAGTGGGGATTGTCCCCACTGGTGACAGCTGCACCTTATCACAGACCATCTCCTCTTGGGACAAGCACCCAGAGGAGAGATGTCTCCTGCCCTTTGCCGCTGCACTGACACTCCCCTCTCTCAAGGGTAAAGCAAAACAAAGATCTGCAGCATGCTGGCAGAAGTTTACTAAGTCGTTTGAAAAATAAAAAAAATAATAATAAAACCCCGAATAAAGCTCAAAACCAAAGCAAAGCAACCAACCAAAAGAAAAAGGCACTGGAGAATTTGGTCCTTTGTTTGCTGCTACGAACAGAACTAAGAAGTCCAACCACCAGAGATACAAGCCAGATCTATAGAGGAAATTAAAAAAGAGAAAAGAGCCAAATATGTTTAGTTACTTAACTGAAAGTATATCTAAGAAACCCAGATGGGATTATTCAGACCTAAGATCAACTATTCAGGAGAGGAGAAAAGGGAAACAAATATTTCAACCAAACTGGCTTTAACACCCCTGTTAATTACAAATACATTCTGGAAGATAAAAAAATGGGAAAGAAATAAAGCCAGTGAGGGTCAAGAATAGGCTCCTACAGCAACTCACAGACATAAACGGCACTTAGGTACCAAACTTTGATTCACTGGGCTGGGATTCACGAGCTGGGTGCTTATGCTCTGCATAATGGCTCAAAGGTAATAATCACAAATGGTGCTATTTAAATGGAAAATAAATAGCCCTGTCTCTTTAAGGACATCATGTCTCATTCTCAGTGGAATAGTGGCAGCTATAAAAAAAGCTATGATTTCAGTATTTCTTGTTATGACTTCTCTCCCCGCTCATCTAAAAATAAAAGGCTACTCTGTAGTTCCAGATCAATCTAACTAAAAGAGAGGAATTCGCTTACAAAAACAAAATAGCAGCTCTGACACTAGTTAGGTATTCATCACATGTGGAAATGGCCCATAATGCTGCCTTCAAACCTTTCCAACAAGTTGTATTAAATTAGGTTGGGATATTTTTTTTTTCCTTGCACCAAAAGCAAAATAAATATAGCTTTATTTAATGCTACTAAAACGTTCAGATTCAACTGGAACCCCAAGGCATGTGGCTTTGTTGTTAAAGCACATATACTGACTCTATTGATTGGTGCAGTCCTCTGTGCGAGAGAATTTGTCACATCAATAGCAACTGAAAAATACTCAGGAGCTGTAATATGGTTTAAATGAGCAGTTACCACATCAATATAAAGAGCATTTCAATGGCAGTAGACAGGAACCCTTTTGCAAACCTAGGATTTGTTTTAAGATAAAGGCTGACAACTTTTTTTTTTTTTACAAGGGAGATTTTTTTAAGTAATGGTGAGCAAAGCAGCAGCCCCTGTAGCTGTCCTGTGGTGACAGCACTCTCTGGGCAGTAAAAGCCACGATGGACAGAAAACTTCCAGGCAGGAAAGGCATGGCAATGCTGCAAGCCAGGTGAGTGTAAGGGCCAGAGATAACTCTGCTGCTCCCTGGGCTTTTCCACTGCTGCTGCCCAGAGCACACCTGGGTCACAGCTGTGGATCCACCCCTGAATTTGCTTCCCAGAGTCCCAACCTGGCACAACACATGAGCTGGGACATGCTGGGCACGAGAGGAAGACAGAAGAGACGATTCCTGACCTATCCTCAATGCCAAGCAAGAGCTGGGGGAGGTGAAAGCTTCTGCCATGCCTCTCCCTCTCCTCCAGCCTCCTGGGAGAAGGCGACACAGGGAAATGGCCATTCACAGCTGATACCAAATGTGATCTAGGCAGGCTCAGAGAGACTTGCTGGCCCCAGTGACATGCAACCTAAATTAAAAAGTCAAACAAGGTGTAAGAGGGAAGGGCAGGAAGCACCCTGCACCGTGGCTGCACATTAGTGGATCCTGGCCTTGGGGGGGCTGGCACACACGGCTGGGCTCACAGACCTCTCCAGGGTGTGCAGCCTCTGCTTTGGTCACAAATGAATTGGAAAAAGAATATAAACAGGAAATTCACGGCAAGGAGCAAACCTCCATTTCGTGGGCTTGAGAAATCCCTGTTTTTCAATAATGAGATGTAGTTCTACATTTTCCGAGGAGGGAGCATCCTTTTCCTGACTCAGTGTGTTTAGAGAGTACAAGTCTCTGTCAGCCACATCCCTGCTTCCCTTGGGTTAATGCACAAGGGACATTGTTGTCATTCAGGCAAAAGTCCCACCAAGGGAAGGCGAGAAGCGGCATGTGCTGCAAGTTTTGAATAAGATGAGAAATTTCACACTATCCTGGTATCTTCTGGGTAACTGCTTATTTTACGATGACTAATAGGCAATTACTATGGTAATACTGCAATACAACATGTGTGAGGTTTGGAAATGAGAAATTATAGGTAACTACTTTGGACTCATTTCTATGGTAACAAAAAGTAATTGTCATTAAATACCAGTTATATTGCGGCTGTACCTGGTAATTATAGATTTTTTTATGCCCAGTAACATAAATAAAACCAATAAATTTATTCAAAAGGTCCACGATTGTTTACTTATACGTTGCTATGTAGAATACACAATGACAAACACCTAATTAGGAAAAATAAACTCCATTGAGAGCTTCATCTTGTCATCTGAGATGGATACTCTGTTTTTCAATTTAAGGAAATGCATGAATTTCACGCGTATTAAATGAAGTTAAGGGGAAATAAAACCTCCTCTGCCAGGAAAATAGGTGAAAAATAATGAAGAGACAAGCAAATTATAGTCTGCACGTGTGGAGCCGTGTCTTACAACTGAACAAGTGATAGTAAGAACCACATGACATATATGGATGCAGGTACAGGTGTATCCCCCCAGAAGGGACATAAATAATAAAATAATCTGGATAAAGTCCACATGTGCATTTACTGTTAAAAAAACCCTCATGAATTACATGTGAATATGAATTTTTGACTATTTCTAGAGTCGAAAAACTTACAAAAACATGCTCGGGATAAATCTGAAATATTTCACCAGATCCAAAGCCTAGTTTTCTGATTGTATTTCAAATCTTTCAAAAGGAACATTTAGAAAAGGTCACTTTTAAAAGAAATTGTGCCATTAACAAACAAAAATGAAGGAAGGCTGTCCTTTATAAAATGCTGGTATGAATAATTTAAAATGTTTCTCAAGCCTTCCCTTTTTTTCACTTGAAACAGTTTGCTAAGTTCGATTCCCTTCCACAAACTATTACAAGACTACATTTCTGGGACAAAAACATACCATTTGCTGAAAACGTGAAATCCCAGCACAGCTCTCATATGGACACTGACACGGCTTATGGCGAATTTGGTTTTCCAGTCTGGGGAGAGCTGGCCTCCTTTCCGTCCAAGAAACGACTTTGTTCACCCCTTACACAAGCAAGAAGACTGTGCCGAGTTCAAAACTATTGTTGGTGACGGTGAAATGAGGAAGGATTGGAACGGGTGTGTGTCCTCTCCTCCCCATTCACACAAATTCTTGCAGTCCCTACAGTCGGGCTAGAAGGATACAGCAGTGATGGCATTTCAGAACATTTTGGTTAATTCATGGCTTTAATTTACTGAAGGCTGATACTGGCACAGCTCTCCCAGAGAAGGAGCACAGAAAAGCCAAGGAATGGGAACACTCACTGGGTCATGCGACAGAGCCTTGAGAGAACGGTCAGGATATTTCACCTGCCTTGTCACGGCATTTCTGGGATATCTCAGTGAAGAGCTCCCCAGACTAAGCAACACATCCCTTTTGGTGCCAGTGTAAGATTTTGCCTCTGAAAGGTGAGGCTGACAAATTGGAACTAATCTAAGGCGGTGTGGTACAGTCATCTCGCCTGCAGGGACACATTTCAGCATTCAGCTGCAGAATGCCAGCTGAAGAACAAGCTCTCGATAAAGGAAAGTTCAGGCCAAGCCTGGGGATGCACGACTTTTAAATCAAGAACACTTTTTTTCCCTCCTTAGCCTACACCCTCCTCCCTGGGGATGGCAATATGATAATGCTGTACTGCAAACAGAGGGAGAAAAGTCAAGAAATCTCGCTTCCCTGCACTAGTTTTCCTTTATTTCCTAAAGCTGTTTCACAGTTTAATCCATCAGAGAGGGTGAGATCAGTGCTATGGAGAAACTCACAAATATTTTTATTTTTGTGCCATGCTCTTTCAAACTAAAGCTAAAGATCAAGTCGTGCACTACCCCCAGAAAAAGGGGTCTTTCTATTCAGGTGAGAGCTGAGGACAAGTTTCCAGCTAGAAATGAGGGCAGATTATGCTGAAGATTCTGTATTTCAGCTGGGTCAACCAATGGCATCTTCCTGGGCAATTTAATTAGCAAGCCCATGCAGCATATCATCTTCTACACACTGTAACCGCAAAGCTTAGAAGGGTAATAATATCAGGCTTTAAAGACTTCAGGAAAAGGGTGAAGCCTGTCTTCCTGTTTTGGGAAAGACTCTACATCCTTGGCCACAGGGAACAGCAGGTAGCTGTCATTATTCTGTATTTCAGAAGGAGCTGGGTATATCATTGCATCAAGAAAATGACTTGGAGGGGGTTTTTTTTCACTGAAAAGAGAGTTAAAAAAATGGCACAAAAACTTTTGTTCAAATTGTGTATAGACTTTCCAAACATTCTGAATTAAAGCAGCTGCTTAATCACCCCGTACATCCCACAAGGCACCTTGTCTTTTCATTCCTAATTGTATAGGTCCACAAATTCTTCAACTCTTGAATAAACTTGAATAAATCAGTAAAGTTTAGCATCCATTTCCATGTACCCTGAAACGCTGAGCTCTGACATTCATATCCATGACCATTTCTTTTAGAGCCACCTGAATGTACCTGCAACATACAAACAACTTTCCTCACAGGTGAGTCTGTGCTTTATAGTCACAGTACTAAACTCACTTATTGCTGGTGATGAACACTTCACCACATCCAAGTCAGAGTCACAAACCATCTTGTCTGTTCTCTTGAGAATGATCAACAGTTTGTAGAGAACAGGCAATTCTTGGTGGCACCGTTGCAGATTTGGCTTAAACTCCTAAACCTCAGTTCACAACAACAAAGGAAGGAGGATTTTGGAGCAGAGCACAGGACTCATACCCTCGGTGAAAGTCCTGCACGCCCAAAATTGGCAATGAAGAAAACCACACTGTTACCATATCACCCTGGCTTAGTGAGTGGTTGGTTCCTGTTCTGATGTCAGGAGAACCAGTCCATCCCATCCCTTCTCCAAGAGCTGCTGACACACTCAGGCTGTTCATGGTGCCCACTGTGCCTGGGATGTCAGAGGACAGCCAAGTGCATCCGACAGTGCCAGTTGTGCAAGGCTGTGCACTGGCAGGGTGAAAGAGAAACCTCTCTGGCACTGGCAGGAGATCAATTTACAAACTCAAGCATGAGGTTTAATTACCCATTTCATTATCTTAGCTTGCATAGCTCTGAATGTGAACCTTCAATGAACCAAAGAAATAGTCAGCAGCTGCTGCTTTGAGAAAGAGGGAGATAACAGCAAGGAGAAGTTCAAATTCCTAAAACTGCTCTTGCTGCATGTGGCACCCGTGTTTGCAAAAGCAGGGGGGTGTCTCCAGCCAGCAGCTCTGTGTTAGACCCCACTATGTGGAAGACTTCTGAAAGTCCTATTTATGTGCTAATCTGAACAAAGACCAAAGGAGATGAAGCAGAGTTATCTAGCCAATCACTGAGAAGCCTCAGAGTCAAATTTTCAAATACAAGCAAGTGATCCTTAGAGATTTTTTTAGAAATTCATCCAGTAAATTCAAGTAAATAAATTGTGATGTGCTTGTGGATTTTGAGATGGGAAATAAAGTGTTTGCTGTAAATTATTCACTCAGCACTAGTTAACTGCAATGCTGGCACATTATTAGGCTTTTTAATATTCTTCTCAAGATAATAGGTAGCATTTTGCTTATTATCCTTGTTTTTAAGTTATTAGTTACATTAGGCCATTTGTAAATACAGTGAAGAACTGCAAGAAAATCAAATGTTTTTTCAACTACCTCATTAAAATTCTCTTTAGTTCAGGAGGGTTGAAAATCCTGCATATCATGGAAAGTTAAACCAAGAGTACAACATCAGGCTCATCAATTCCAAATTAATTCACATGCCCTTTCCTACTACCTGGGTTCCCAAAAGGCTTTTCAAGCTCTGAGCCATATGAATGCCTATAAAGCTGCATGTCTCTCAAAAACTGTAGATAACAGTGCAGGGGAAAAACCTACAGGGCAAAAACTATAAAAGTGCAGAGGAAAAAACCCTACAGGGCAAGTGAATTTACAGGGAAAACAAAAGCTGCTTAATTGCAGCTGGAGTTTGCTTATGTGCAAGGCACCTGGAAGAAAGGCAAGTGATGTAGTATCAGATTCTAGACACATCTGGGGGCTTTATTCCTGTGCGGTGACACATTCTGATAAATTCCTGGTGCTGTCAGATGCCACCACTGTCTGATTTGGGGTTGCCAAGAGCTGAGTGAGTATCAGTGCAGCTGGAAGGACACCACTTGTTCTCGGAAGTTTCACTTAGAACCCACAGAACCCCTGTGGAAATCACCCCCACAACTCCCTGCTGCTTCAGTTTAGCAATTAGCAAAGAAAAGGAGGGATAAGGAGCACAGATCATAGAATCATAAATGCTGGAAAAGACCTCTAAAACCGCTGAGTCCAACCATTAACCCAGCACTGCTAAACCCTGTGCCTAAGCACCACATTCACACATTTTTTTGATTACTTCCAGGGACACTGATTCCACCACTGCCTTGGGCAGCCTGTTCCAATGCCTGACCACCCTTTCAGTATAGAATATTTTCCTAATACTCAACCGAAAACTCCCCTGGCACAACTTGAGGCTGTTTCCTCAACAAAGAACTGCCAGCAGCCCCATTTTCGGCACCTTCTGTCTTCTTCCTCAGTGGTCTCCTCATCCATACAATAACCCAGCCTTATTCTGCTTAGCAATGAAATACCTAATTAGATCAAAGCTCAAGGTAGCCTGGCTACAAAGTGAATTGTGTTATTTAGTCTTGTACTGTAAGCAAAACCACAGGCAGTATATTTCATTTCTCAGGGGCTTCTCCAGAGACTGGTGTGGTACATGTAATTGCCCCCACAAACAAATCATCAACTAATCAACTGCTTTTCATTATCACCTCCAGGAGCAGATTTATTTTGTAAATAAATGCATTAAGAGCAAACAATTTTAGGGAAAACAAAAGATTATCTGAACACCATCTCAATAGAGGAGGTGGTAAAGTAGTAATTCAGACACTAAAATGCAGCTAAATTAGCATAGGGTGGAATGATTATTCCATTCCATGTATCCCTATCTATTACAGTACAATAACAGAGTGAAATCTGTGACTTTAATGGATGATCTGGGTAGTTTAAGGGAGCTGTGATTGACTGACACATTTACATAGAGGCTGATGAGCAGCATAATGAGTGCATTTATAAAACACGGCTAAGGTCTAACTCTAAGCTGACATTAACTCCCACACCTAGAGGAGGCTTGCAGAGCAGACACCCTGCTGTCTTGGAGAATTGCTCTCTCTCCTGAAGCAAACAAATTTTCTATTTGCCCCTTTCCTAGGTGGGAATTTCAGGAAGCACGTGGCCAGGTGAGAATCTCCAGTTTAAGAGGAATTAATTGAAACAAGCCATATAAGGTTCAATGACAAAAGAGTGCAAGGTGTGTAAGGCAGATATAACAATAGAGATTCATTCCCCACGCCATACCTGTAATTTCCTAAGTAAACTCCATCAGGATTGAGCATGGGAGCAATCTTGAACACCAGGTGGTCCCTCAGTACTTTTGCAATTGGATGGTGGCTCACGAGGAAATCGATTATACCTGCGAAGAAAATGAAAAAAAGAGTTTGAAGGGACATCAGTGATTTCCAGATATCTGCTTGAAATTTCACATATAAAAGATTAGAATGATGATTCCTCTTGGTTCCTGGCACTGCTCCTGCTTCAAGAGAGCAAACCCCTTGCAATCACGTAGCACCTGCCACCCTCTTACAACTCCAAGAACTTTAAGGAGAAATACCTTAATCTGTCCTCAGAATGCAAGCACACCTTGGCTGCATTACCAGACACCGTTGAGTTTCCACAGAGGGAGAAGTCACTGCTCATCAGCTGAGCCACGATAACCAAACCCTTCTCCTCCTAAGAGGAGAAATGAAGATACCTCACACAGCCAGCCTGCTCACACTGCAGCTCACCTTGTGAGAGGCAATTTGTTGAGCAGAGCCACCTCAAATTCTTTTCAGCATACACCCAGACCTACCCTTGACATATGGACACGGGTTTCACATCATCTGCATGTATAGAGGGGTGTAAAATGCCTCACAGAAATTGGGAGAGTAACATAATATCTGCACTGGGCACAGGGATATTGTGCCACTGGTGGACTGGAATTTTTAAGGTCATATTCTTCACTTATTTTACAGTCCTAAAAATCAGGAGTAACTCACGCCACCTCATCAGCTTCTTTAATGTGGAACCCAGAGGGGAAGCAGATCCTAAATGCCCTTCCTTTGGGCACATCACAGCACCAGAGCCCTGCAGGAGCTCCTTCCTCTTGGCCTCGTGCTCGGGGAGCCACTAAACATTGCCTCAGCCCAGGGCTGGTGCTGGGGCAGGAGACAGGAATCTGGCAGTTAAATTCCCTGCTTATGCCTCCACTGAGTTGGTACCGACAGAAATAGCTTCCAGGGAATTAATGTTGAGATAAATTGAGTTCCTGTGTAATCTCAGGACACCCACAGATAGGTCATGACAATTTGCTATTTATTGTAAGGTCCATCCTGTGAAGCAGGAACCATTTACTGAATTTCCCCAGAATAAATCAATCACTACGGTCTAGTAACAGGATAAAATTAAGCAGAGAAAAATTAAGGCTGCTCATCAGTAAAATTTCACTAATGGTAAGCTCTATTAGAGTGTGGAATTGTCTCTCCAGGGTAAGAGTGGAATCCCATCATCAGAAACATTTAACACTGGACAGGGTAAAGCCTTAGGGAATAGCTATAACAAGCAACAATTCAGCATAGAAGAGATGGCCTGGGCTAACTAGCTGACTTCAGACCTGATTTTTTGTGATTCAATCAAAGTATTAAAAAAAGCCCCTAAACCCCATGTTCATGCCAGGTTAAATGCACTTGTTTACAGCTTGGCTGAAACATACATTAAAGATGAGACCAAAATCCCACATTCTGCACAACTCCTTCATTTAGTTAATTTCTTGAGGCCCACTTTGTATTTCAAATACCAGCAAACCTGAACCTATGCTGCTGTTGAAATGAATTCTAATTGCTTAGGCACATGGAGAAAAATGAGGCTTCTGAAATGTCTGAGATGATCAAGCTATAGTTGACTCTAAACATCAGCAAATTTTTCATGTCTCAGTGACTAATCCTGAAGAGGAGAGAGGAACTTTCTGCAACCAGGTCTTCCACTTGAGAAGAAACTAAACCTGAATTTCTGAGGGAAATTAGCATATACATAATTATACTGCTCAGGAAACGTTCCTGCAGTTACCTCCTCTAGGTGAAGGAAACCCAGCATCGATCTGCTTTTTGGCTGGTGTTGTGACTTTTGTTCATTACCCAACAGCAAGAACACGAAGGAACGGCGGGGACACAGTTGGATCCTGAATAACCAGATTTCCTAACTGTATGCAAACATGAAAAGCTTAGCTATGTTCAACTGCTGCTCTGACTGTTTCCTGGCAGTGCCTGGAACATAATCCACAGTAGGCACACCTGGAGGGCTCCAAATCACTTAAAGGGAAACAACCCCTCACTTGGCCCGTGGTTTCTCAAGACGCCGTGCTGGGTTTAGTTTGAAAGAGCTTGCGACTAGGCTCAACTAGACTCAAACATCACATCAGCTTGTGTTTTGGAGGAGTTAACTATTCAGAAATCAGCATGTCCAGAACAAATTTTATCCTAGGTTAGGTAAGACCCTTCAAGCTGAAATTAAACCAGTGTAAATATTGCATCGTGTGCACTGTGGACCCTCACTGCACCAAAGGCCTTGGCAGCACACCAGGCAGGCACCTGCCACAGCTCCTCACGCAGCAGGGAGGGCTCTGAACACCTTAGGGGCAACAGGGCTGCCCTTCATTCCGTGTGGCACAAGAGCCCAAACTCTCAGGGCTTTGCTGTGGCTGTCGCTGTGCCAGTGAAGAGGCTTGTCCAGCTCCTGCTCATTTTGCCCCTGTTATTGATGCAGCCTCACTCACAGATCTTGGCAGGAGCATCTTGGCAAGTGGAAGCTGCAGTTTTCAGCTTCAACAGGCAATTGCTGTTCCCTGACCAAGAAGAGCATGCTGTGGCGTGGAAGGCTGCACATAAACATGCAATGGGTGAGGTTCTGCTCTGCCTGATTCCCTGCTGCACCCAACTAAAGGAGCCTGACCTTGGGCACCCAGAGCTTGGTGTCAAACAAGAGCCAGCATTTCCCCAGGCACCCCAACCTACCGGGGCTGCTGCAGCCAAGTTATCCATCAAAAGGAGGTTTACTTTATTTTCTTACTGAGGAGACAGTCAATTAAGCCTGAAGAAGCCTTATCCCACTGTAAAAATGCAATGGAAGAGTTAAAAATAACTGTCAGAATTCTAACCTGGAAGTAGCAGCAGTTCTAAGGAGCATGAGAGAAGCATCAGATAAAAGCATACATTTACATATACAAACCTCACCCTAAAATTATTGTAAGTATCCAAATAATCAATACAATAAGGAAATAGCTTTGTCTTTCAGAGGAACCCAATACTTCTGGACTGTCTGAAATAGTCTGGATCAATAATGTTTAAAATAAAAAGACAGATATCAGACTATTAAAAAAAAATACTGTTGCAGAGAACTTGGTCCTCCTGTTAATAAATCAATACAAACTAAATTTTACAGCTTCTGTAATCAGCAAGAGACATATCAGTGTATCTCATTAGGCCGGGGTTAAGAATTTGGCAGCAACCAAAGCCCATTTAATATCATTTACTTCAAGGCAGACATGGCAATACAACAGATGCCCTAATTTATTTGTTGATCTTTGTATTAAAATAACAGTTTGCTGGTAAACAGGAAGTGTAATGATGCCAGTCACCCTTGTTAGTGGCTAATAATTGCCTAATTTGTCCACTAATTGACCTGTGCTACTGTTGAAGCACTGGATCGTGTTGCAGGGCATGAAGTAAACAAGGCCACTGTAATGTTACTTTAGAGAATGACTTCTGGAAATAGAACTACTTATTGCTATAAATTTTCTTTTCACAGATGAGCAGATTAATTGGTCTGCCAATTAGTCTGCTATTAAAGAAAAAAAGGGCTGCCCACAGATTGGTTGGATTTTCGAACTGCAGCCCCAGTTTGGGTCAAAGGAAATAATCCAATCTGAATCAGCCACATCAGCTATGAAAAATAAGACAAGCATTATTTAATAAAAACAAACCTCTGTGGCTGGAGATCAAGGAAAACAGCCCAATAATGAAGTATTAACTCTTCAAGAGACTTTAAAATAAAATGGAGAACGTGATGGAATGGGCCTACTGAGACACATTACAGTGTGGAGAAGTTCTCCAATTAAAAGAAGCAAAACAGTATGGATTATTTTCCTCTCAAGCTTTCTGGAAAGCAATTAAAATCTTTATATTTCAAATAATAACATGCAATTATAGATACTGCCTGGAACCAGAACAGCTCAGAAATCAGCATTCAGCCATGACACAAGAAGAGGCTTATTCATAGTCCACTAAAAATCCACCAAACTCTTTACATTAACTTCAAGGAGCTTTTTATAGTTGCAAGTGAAAGGCAGGAAAGAATTGAAAGCAAGGAGAAGGGAAAACAATGCTCACAATTGCAAGTATTAGAGACACAGCCCCATTGACTTAAAAATGTCAGACTGTTAAAAAACTGCTTTCTTGGTAAACCCAGTTTCACTGAAACTGCACCAAATCTGGACCAAACCCCTTCTGCTCTGAGTCACTTCCTTATCATTATTCTTTCTCAAGGCTGAATGCACTTTTTCAAATTTCTCTTGCCTTCTGCAGCTCAGCACCTCTCATCTGCTCCAATGTTAGCTCCTGTGGCATCTCTACAGACACCTCAATCCAGCTCAAATTGCCTGCTGGTTCTTCTCAAGCAACTTAATCATTCCCTCTTCCATAACATGTCATTTCCACTGTTCTGTCAAGACATTTCCTCAATCAACCTCCTTAAACTCTGTTTAAACTTCCTGCTGGCTCTAACGTGACCTCTCCGCATTTGCTCCTTCCAAAGAAAAGCCTGTCCTATCCCCTGCTTTTTCCATTACTCCATCCTTTCACCCTCAGTCTGACAATATATTTAATTGTGCAACTATATAATACGTTTGCCCTGCTCCTATTAGTGAAAATCTAATCAGCATAGATCCTAATGCAATATGGCAACTGCTAATGCAAACATACCCTGCACTGTATCTAGGATATGCCAAGAAAGAAGTGATTTATGTTTTCAGACCCATTTCCTAGCTCTGAGGAGCTGTTGGTATCCTTCAGTCAGCTCACCACAGCCTGCAGGTTAAAGGGAATGTGACAATTGGGCTCTAACAGCCATAGGATCTATTCACTAGAAAATAAATGGAAAGGAGTCCCAAATGCTTATGCTCATATGAAACTATTGAAATGTACTGTTAAAGGAGACTAAATCCAAAGTGAGTGACACCATAGTTATGTTTTAGTGGAGAGTAAGAAAGCAAAAATACGGGGTTGGGCTTTTTGGAGAGGTTTTTTTTTAATGTGACAGTGAAAAAAAACATCAGGTGATAATGGCCAAGCAGGTAGAATATTCTGTCTCCAGAACAAGTACAGCTCACAGAATAAATGACAGCAAGTCATCACTGTGTCACCATCTGCCTGTGAAGTGACTCTCCTTCAGCAACAGGGCCCTTTTCTGTTCAGCCTCTGCCCTCTCTCATGGGACTGCAAGAAAAAAAGCATCATCCAAAACAACAAAACATGAAAAACACAGATGGATCCTCTTCTCCACCCCAGCATGGTGGGAAAGGTGTCACACTCCCACTGCACCCTGCCCAGCACAGGTCACAGCAATGCTTCAGAGAAAGCACATCTGCTCCTTGGGTGCAGCCCCCGGCAGAGCCCAACAGGCAGGAATGGCCCAATAAAGCCTTAACTTGAAGTGCTTTGATATCCAGCACAATAGCAAGGCAAAATGTAGGAGCATGTGAAGGGTGATAAACGAGCAGAGCTGGCTCATAGTGAGGTTATTGACATGATGTAACATCACGCTTTCACCAAAATTACTCCTTCAAAAATCATCACAGAGGGGTCCATGTGCACAAGACCATCATGGATGCCGACCCTGCCCCTTTTTACAGTTCTGCTCCTCCTCCTAATGTGGAAAAACAGACGGGCAAACCCAAATGTGTTTTATTTGTAGTATTTTACACTGTTTTAGAAACATGTTTCTTGGTCAGGGGAAGGGGTGAACAAGGGTGAACACATGGATGCTATATATATATATGAAAGAATATATATCTATGAATGAATATATGTATATATACATGAAAGAATATCTAGCTTTTGAATGCTTTATTAACAGGTTGCTTTATCTTTCCAAAGGTCCCTTTGGAATCCACAGCAAAACCAAAGTTTACTTCATCAAAATTAGAAAACCTAACATGGCTGGTGAAGAAGCACTGCAAAACTGAAACAGGCACCTGCTTAGGGTGTTGAAGGAAAATTTGATGCCTGAATTATGTCACCAGTTTCCAAATGCCAAACCTGATGTATATCTGCGTGCATGTGCCTCTCTCTGAGTAGTTTCTGCAATCAAGGAGACTGAGAAGATCCAGAGCAGTGTCTGTTTTCCATGAACCCCCTCTCCAGCCATCCTCAGCACACCCAAGTGCAAGGAAAACGAGGGCGAGCGTGCTTGCTCTGGGAGGGATGCAGCACCTTGCACAAAACCTTAGTGAGCATCCATCAGACCCCACTTTTCAGGTCAGACTCTTCTCCTGTCTCCTCTGCTGATGTTCAGACTTCATTTAAACTTCCCCCAGGAAAGGCTCAGAGGGGACCTGCACAGGCCTGCGGGTGCCACATGTTGAAAAACAATCAAGTTTTTTGAAAATGCAGAGAAGTGAACAATTTTCCCCCGTGGTTCCTGTGGACAGGAAGCTCTCAAGGGAGACAGCAACTAAACAATAATTGCCCATGACAAAATACATCAGAGCCAACCAAGGCAGGGGAGACAGCTCTAGGAAGGACATCCCTGGTTACATTATTTCTGAAGGGCACAGAAAGAAAAGGGCTGATTGATTTTCTCAGAGTATCAAACTTTTTGATCACACAGCAATTTGTCCCCAGCTAGACAGGTAAATATTTCAGTGCTAACTGAGATCTCGTTGCGTGAGTTTGGTTGGTTAAAAGCACCCCAAAAAAGGTCTTTAGGTCCCCATGGTCATTTCAGTTGTTTTTTTTTAAACCTGTAATGATGATTTAAAAAAAAACAAAACACAACAAAAAAACCACCAAAAGACCAAAAACTAAGCCAACAGTTAGTACCTGGTGAATTGTGCACAGAGCCCCACTTCACCTATTTTTAAAGAAGTTTTAATCAACTTGAGACAGAAAAGTTGCACACCTAACTAAGGACCCAGCTGCAATAAGCAGATTGATTAGAAACACATCAAGCTATATTACAGCATGTTTGTTCTTTTATTTACCGTTTGGTCTCTCATCTATTCTCTGCTGTAACTCTTCAAAACACAGGATTAAAAGCAAAGGAAATCTCAAATAATGGGATAAAATGAATGTGCAGGAAATGAATGGGTGAATTAGATTACAGCAGATGAAACACTGAGGTCTCAAATGCAAAATGCAGGGAGTTTATTTAATTTGTTACTCTTTTAAAATGAAAATATGCTCACTGACTTGAATTAGTAATTTTCCCATTTTAAGATATGTTAGGCCGTTACAGCTAGGCCTGTTTCCAGAGCAGTGAAATAAATGGAAAACAGCCAGTCTCCCAGGGAACACAATCCTCACCACATTTTGCCAGCCCAGTGGAACAGTGCTAATGTCAGCTCCAGAGAAAACCATGCTGCTGCTGGAGGGGCTGCATGCAAAGGAATGGAGAATGACTGGCAACAAACACCTCAAATGGCAGAGCAAGGCACAGTGGGTTTTCTCCAGTTTTAATGTGCGTGGTAAGCACAGACAGTAATTGATTTAAAGAAGATTTGAAAAACCCATCATTCCTGACCATTCCCTCCCTCCCTCCTCCAGTTAGCAGAGGGTTCCACAAATAATTAATCTGGAATTTGGTGTGGCTGGAACACAAGTCCATGTGAAGCAGTGGGAGAAGCAGTCAGGAAATTCCCAGATGGGTTCTCTCAGTACGAGAGAGGAAACTGCTCTGTCAGTCGCTGACCCAATCAGGGCATCCCAGCCAACACCTCCACCCCTCCAGGTTTCCCAGACCTCTTCTTTTGCATGTCATGATCTAACTGAGGGGACTGAAGTCTCTGGTGGAGGACCACAAGTGTGTGGCAGCCCTCTCTAAACACATCAGCAGGTCACAGGGTGTGGGGACAGTGAGTGCCTGTTGTGCTATGGTGAAATAAGACTCTGACCATTCTGGTACCCAAACATTTCAACTGCTTTCCAGAATTAAATGGTAATAAAAATCCTTCTCACACTGTTGTAAGGATACAAGAGACACTTCTGTCATTGCAGCCTCAAATGACAACTGACATCAATTAAGATTGCAACTTCCATGAAGGTTTGGGAAAGCTGTGCCATAGTAAAACATTCTGGGACTACTGGGTAAGAAGATTGACCATGTGATACCACAGGCAGAGCTTGTTTCCCATTTTGATGTGTCTGCTGATTGCACAGGCCTGACTGGGATGGAAACCTTCAAATTTATCATGGCTATTCCACATAAAGGAGGCACATTTGCACCACTGTCTTTCACGTGCACTATCCTAGTATTTTTACATTTAAACCATGCAAACAAGGCCCTCAGAACACCAAAGAGTTCCAGACCCTGACACTTCAGATGCATTTCAAACAGGGAGAATAAGCAGTGAAATGGATGTGACTGGAATAGTCAGTCACAAATCAGCAGTCTACAAGTACAATCAGTTCAGTGTATAAAGTTGCTAAGTGATGAATGTTTGGGATTTCCTATGTATTTTTATGAGCTGTTGCTCTTTCCTCATAAAAAGATTCACATCTGCTTTGAAGGATATGTGACTGCTGGTGTTTGGCTGGAGCACAACATCCCAGTTCAGTGCTGAAAAGATACAGATATACATTGCCAGTAAAACATAATTAAAGTTGGCATTCCCAGCGACTGGGATGTGGGACCAGGAGCCAGAATGCCTGATCTTGGTCTCTAGCACTGCTGATTTTTGGCAAGTTGCTACCAGAGTCTTCTGTTTTAGTGTGTTCAACTTGAGATAGCAATGGCCAGATTTGCAGGGCAGCAAAACTGGCATCTCTGGGGCCAAAACCAGCAGATGGATTTTCCAAACAAACTCATGAAAGCTCATTGGAGCTGACTGCACCTGGAAACATGGCAAGTGGCCACAAAATGCTAGGTGTTGAGTAAAATTCTGAAACTTTCTTGTTCTCACTCAACTGTCACTAGCAAGGTCTGTGCCACTGACGGTCCATCCCCAGCCTAGTCTTCCCTAAAGATAAGCACTTTCTAATAATTAGCCTTGTAGAGGTCAAGATGGAAAGACTTTCAGTGACAGAGACAACCAGCATTGCTGGTCAGCTCAGAACTGCAGCCTCCATCACTCTCACTTCTGCTGTTTTCTTTTCTTCCAAACGAAGTCAAGGAGCACTGAAAGTGTTCCACAAACCAAGTGCTCTCAGAACTTCACAGGATTACCTGGAGAGGGTAAAATGTGGCATTTAATTTTGCCTGTTAAAATTGTCAGCCAAAAAAAAAAAAGAAAAGAGACAATTAAGCATTTTGTGAGGACAAGTCTAGTTCCTACTTCAAAATTCTCTAGGTACTTTATCCTACCCTAAGCCTGATCCAGCCTGAAAAGACTGAAAAAAGGTAACATTACTAAGCAGACTTTAGTAGGTGATGAGACCACACAAATGAGCTTGCTACAAAAGAGGACTTAGGTCATGTTTATGTAATCTTGTTCTGATAAAACTCTCTTCTAACATGCCTCAAGACTTGCTCTGATGCTTTGGCAGTTTAACTGCTGGAGACCCTGAGGAACTAAACAGTTTGACCCTTCCTCTTATTTGTTGGACCCAGCAACTTATGGCCTCAGGACTCATTTTGATGCCATTGAATTGGATTGTGGATCTTTTCAGTCTTTAGGAAAAGACACAGAATAATAAAAAAACCACTAGATTCAACTTGGGTGTTTATGGCAGCAGCAGGCTGCTTGAACACGTGTTCAGAGCAGCAGTGGGGTGTTAGTGGCACCATTTCCCTCATTCCACTGCAGCTCTGAGTGCATGGGGCTCGTGCTCTCTCCAGCAGTACCATGAGCCCAGCTGGAACCTCGGGTTAATCTCTCCCTTTATTTCATGGTTTCTGCCTCTCCTGCTCCTTGCAGCAATGGGATACCCACGAGCTTCAAAGGAATAGACTAATACAGAAGAGCAGAAAGGGGCCAGGGCTGGATTTGTCTGGTAAAAAGTGCAAGCCTGCACAGAGGGAAGCAGACTGTCTCCTGCCCTCTGCAGTGACGAGCCCGTACCTCAGCCCTTAATTACCCTGATGCTGATGTCGTTTGCTTAACCACAAACTAATCTCCCCAGGCCCAGAGACACTTGTGCAGTTCTCCAGCAGAAGATGCAACAGCAAAGACCTGTGGAATTGACTTGAAAGAACCTGTCAGGCTGACAAAGAGAGGAGGGATTGGCAGGGGCACACAGCTGCTGCTGCAGGATCGCCCAAAGGGTTCCTAAATTCAGTGCACAGCACAAACTGAGTGGGTGGCTTTGTTGGCTGGCTTTCCTTTCTTTAATTTTCTTAATATGCTGTAAGGAGCTCAGAGTTCTCTTTGCATCAAAATGAGCCTGCCAATACCCCCTGCATAATGCCTCTTTTCCTCTTGGGAAAAAACAGAAGGGTTCCTGGAGAAACACTGCAAGGATCAGATGATCTCGTTTCATTAACGAATTGCTTGGGATTTATCAGAATCATTCTCAAGATGTTACCTCAGAATATGATGTGCTTGGCCATTATTATTCAAAGTCTGTCCTTCCCATGACTGTGAGTCCCCCAGACAACTTGAAAAATATTCACTGCATTATGGCCCTCACTTTATACAGAATTAACTAATGCTAAACACAGCTATGGTTTCAGCCTTAGAGCTGAACAGTAATATGCAGAAGATTCCACCTTCCCTGATGTGCAAGACAAGAGACAACCCAGAACAGAGGCTTGATTGCAAAGAGAGGAAAAATAAACACAAGGGGAGTAAAATCCAGAATGCATGAGCCAGAGTCAAGCAGGCATGTACCCTGGCAGAGTTAACTCAGGCATCCTTGCACTGTTTCCTGCTATCCTTATCAACTCACAAAACACCAGGCTTTTCACCGTGGCCCTGAAGGGGAGTTTCAGCTGTCCACCAACAGCTCACACAGCACCAGCAAGGAGGTAAAAACCAGAAACAGAAAATCACTTCATTCTCCAGTTTACTATTTAGAGCTGTAAGGGTCTTGCAGGGGAAAAAGAGAAACTGCATCATTACAGTGCTGCTGCTTTACCCAGGACCAGGCTGAGCTCCCCAGAGCCTGGAAGATGACTGCTTTCTTCCCCATCATGACAACTGGAGACGTGGAGGTCAGAAACATTTTCAGAGCCAGCCAGAAGGCTGTACCACAAGTGTAAATTTTCCAAAGCTGCCTGCACTGGGGAAAAGATTCCCAGCAGAGCTATAAAAGTGATAAAAATACACTTTGATGGACACAAGGAAGACTAAGCAGACTTAATTCTACTTGGGAATCCACTAAAAGTTGCAAGGAATAGCCAAAGAGGAAGAACCTTCTCCTTTCAAGCCTTTTGTTGAATTGTTTCCCCAGGACTCCGAGCACTTCCTATACGACCAGAGTAACCTTTTCATAACCTGGCAGCAGCTGCCTTTCTTTGGGAATGAGGAACTTTGGGATTTCAGCGTGCTTGGTTCAGCAAAGATGGGCACTGGGAGTGGGGGATGGACTGGTTTTATCCTTGGGCCTGTCACAGAGTGCTGTTGTGCAGGCACGGCAAACACAAGCAGCAGCTACACTGTGCTCTGAGTCTCAGAGCATCAACTGCGGTCACAAGGAGAACCACAGAAGTCTGAAGATGGATAGATTAGCCCCAGCAAAGAATGTGTTGTAAGCTGAGAAGGCAAAAGGTGGATTTCTCTGGAGGCAGATGGAGAATACATTTACATATGAAAATCTAATACACAGTGAAAAAGGAAAAGGGCATTACATAAATAATGCGAGGCAAGAAATGAAAAATATGTATTTTTAAACACCTTCTAAAAACGGTTTCCAGCATCTGCAAACGCGTTGCTCAGCCAAGCAAAGACCCAGAGGCAATAGGCTTGGGTCAGGCAGGCACACACACAGACCAGAGGGGCCCTGCAGAACATCACTCATTCACAACTATCCTTTCCAGTTCCCTTCACCTGTAGGGGGTTGGGAGCGTACACTGATATAATAATATATACACTAATAATAATATACACTGATATATAATAGAGATACCTATTAATTTACCTTTACTTTAATGACTTGTAGACATTTGCTACAGGCCACATCACAAGTGGGCTCCTCAGTGGGACAGACTCCTGGTGCCACCCACTGCCAGGATCAAAGTGGAACATGTATTGCAGGGAAGGAGCAAGAGCACACGGGGTGACCCCATGGTTGATGTAGTGCCCTAATGCTCTGGATCTCCAGAGGATGCAGGTACAGGACTCAGAACAAAATTGGAATGTGGGGAAGGAACTCTTTCTTGTGCTTCAGCTCAGAACTTTAATCCACTCAGCTAAAGAGAAGAGCTGAGGTGCCCCCTCCTCGGGACTGAACCCCGGCTTTTCACTTCTGCTGGAGATGTGGCTTTGCCATTTGTACATGGCACACCCACACATTCCCCAGATCCAAACAATGGTAGCTGACAGCTCGGCCTGGCAGGAGCCTGCAGAGCCATTTGCCCTCATTTCCCCTGGGGGGATGAACGAGGCGATCGCTTTGTAACTCCTGATACACGAGAACTTACACTAAGCCAGCTGTAATGGCACCTTTTGGCTGCTTCATTGATTTCCACTTTACTGGGTTTGCAGGTTATACTGCTTCGCTTTTATAGGATTTTCCTGTCCTTCCGTTCAAATCTACTGAAAAGGTACAAGGCAGTTTCGCCTCTTCCCAGTGAGGCGAAGGCACCTGCGAGGCTCCAGTGGCAAAGCGGGGCACAAAGTCTGCAGGCACCGTGCAAGGCTGGTGTCACCAGTAAGGCAGCAACTCTAAGGTGGACAACCATCAGATCCCAGAATCAGAGAGAGAGAATCTGTTAATTCAATAAAAAGCTGTTTTACACTCTGCTGTGGTTACCCTCTGGGCATGAGAAAGGCAAGAGTGGCATCACCTTCCTGAGAGGTGTCCCCTGAAGCCAGTGGGAGCTTCCTGCTTGCTCTGGGTTTGCCCCTCAAAGACATCCAAAATTACTGCATAAGCAAAACCAGACTAAAGCAGATCTGTACCCATTTCCCTCTTGACAGAGGGTATCAAGGCAGGAGAGGCTGAGCTGTTCTCATCAGTGCCAAAGGATAGTTAAAACTGAAATGAATCATGGAAGTCCATTTGTACAGCAAAGTCTGTCGCTTCAGTCTCGACAGGCAAATAAAGCAAGGGCTGTATGCAACACCTGAGCTGCTTCTGGGTGACTGGGGGGAAGAAAAAAAAGTAAAAAAACAAAAACCAAAGATAAAAGGAGTGACTTATTAAACAAAAACCTAATCCTCAGGGAAGATCTGATGGCCAAGAAAATGCTAGCTGCATCTGAACTTCCTCCCCTTGACTCAGAAATGAAAGTTGTGAATCTGCAAGTTGCTTTCAGTGGTACTGGAGGGGACTTGTTGGATAGCTGCGTGCACTAGGCTCCAGCAGGAAAAAGCTTTTTTCCCTGTGGTTTATTTTTCTGTCTTATAGAAGAATAAAAAAAAAAAAGACCATGTCTCTACATGAAGAAAGAAATTGCAAAAGCTCTGCTCTGCCCCTCGTCAGTGGAGACGGATCTGTTCTTTTATTTACACTGCGTGACATCCAGGCAAGAAAAAGCTCCACAGAAATAAATTAGGGTCACTCTCTGTCAGTGCAGATGTGCTCCTGGCTGTTAAGCAGCAGAATACGGCATAAGCCCCTACCTCTGCTCCAGAGAAAATTTTGCTATGAAAATAAAGTTGCATTGCAGATCCTAAAGGTGATGGTAATTAGCTCTGGAAAGGAAATATTCAGCAAAATTTCCCCACATGAGTAGGGCCACCACAAGCAACTGACTTCTCTCCTTGTGAAGAGGTGAAATTCTCCAGGAGGGTATAGAAGTACATGTTTCCATCTGAGGAGCATGAGGGAGAAAAGTCAGAAGGATATAAATTTCAGGAGTCCTCCAAGGATGGAGGGGGTTTGTTGTTGCTGCTTTAGGAAGAAGCAGCTAAAAACCCCCACCATTTCCTAAAGAATTCTGTTTGGAGACAGTCTTATTGCAAAATCTACTTTGAAGCATATTAAACTAAGAAGGAATAAGATGCTCTCGTTCCAAAATGAGAATTGCTGGAGAAATGTTCTGTTGCACTCTACATTCACAGTCTGCCTCAGATGCAAATGAAATCTCAAGTGCCAGCAAGCCCCAGACAGAAACTCTCCCCAAGCACTTTGCAGTGATGGATTTAAACTCTGGTAGCACTGTGACCACACCAGCTGATGTCAAGGTGCCACTTCCCTCATATCCTTGGCCATTAGGAGCATTGCCAGGAAGAAAAATCAGAGTTCACATGTAACCAGGGGCAAGGACCATCTAACTTTCTCCCTTGAAGAGTCAGATTGAATTTTAACATCTTAAACTTAACTTTAATCAACAGCCCCTTTTACTGCATGAAGGAGCCAGACTTCAGAAGTGAGAGGTGCCACAGAACACAGTGGGCAAACTGAGATCCCAGTGCTCTGCTGTCTCCAGGGCAGGCAACCCTCCTGCAGGGAATTAAGGGTGCAGTTCCAACAGGTTTCCAGTTTTGTTCCCTGCTTCTCCCAAGGAATGAGTGACACACCCAAATTTTAGAAGATGGCACCTGGGCCGAGGCTGGGTCACAGCATTTTTCAGCTCTGCTCCTGACTCTGAGACAGATCATGTCCCATTTGATGGAAGGCAGGTAAAGCTCAGCGAGGCTGAATGGCTTCTGCTGTACCAGAGATTTGGGCACCCTCCTGTTCTCTCATTGCTGTTCTGACACCAAGCACAAGTGTTTCTCAGGACACAGGACACCAGGCTGATCAGTGCCACACTAAAGTCACCAGCAGTCAAACTTTAATAACTATGAAAATTGAAAATGCTCAGTGATGCTCCTTTTGGGTAGGTGGAGGCCGTGGTGAACCAGCACCTGTTGTCATTGTCTGTGTCACAGCTGTTCTGTAGTCACCCAAAAATGTGGCTTGTGCTTGCCAGTAATATAAAACATATCCATCTTTGTAAAGATTTGCCTACACACTGTACCACTGGCTGAAAATCTTGAAGTAAACTTTGATAATTTCAAACAAAATTTCACATAAGAAGACCTACAGACTTTTCCTTTCCTCCTTTTTTTACCTGACCACAGATCTTTGCCTTGTTTTGTTCTTACCCTTCCCCACCACATTTTTTTCCATCAGTAATAAGGTGACAAAAAAGTAGGGAAACAAGAAAAAAAAGAGAGAAAGAGAAAATAGGAGGGAAATAAGTGGGCTTTTATGAAATTTATAATAAAGCACTCTTTGAAAACCAGTGGCATTAGAAAAAAAAAATACAAATTAATTGCTTTTCATCCATCTCCAACTATCTTTTACATTTAGCAGCAGCAAAGACTAAAACCATAACCTCCAAGTCAGGGCACGGATACCAGGAGCGTGTTACCATTTGCTGAACGTGTAATAAGAAATTTGACCCTTGAACTAATGTTATAGGGCACATCTGGAAATTGCCACTTAGGGGTGACATCAGCCACTAAGGAACCAACCTTCCTGGGGAGAGTGACTTTTTAGCTCTTTGCCACTGTTCAAAACACCCCTAAAATTTATCCCTCCTGCCTACAAAGTGTTTAACAGAAGTTTGACCCTGCTTTAGGGTCCCAGCAAAACAATTTGTGCCTACATTTCCTCTTAAAATTAAGCAGAACTGGTAATGAATGTGCCCCATTTCCCTTTCTCTCCACCCTCAGAGCCCAGAGAAGCCAGACTGCATCGAAAGAGCAGAGCCAACCTCTGAAGGGCTGTTGTGTGGGGCAGAAGCCTGTTTTCATCCCAAGTCCCTTCTTCTTGCCCTCCAAACAAGCTTTACACCCTTTTCTCTGTAAGCTGGAGAAGTCAGGCTGACTTGGCTCTTATAAACATGTACACAATGCAACAGGCACCTGAGGAGCATGTGAGCAACCTGTGCAGGGGCACAGGGAAAATTTAATTTGAGTGCCCTCGTGTCAAAGGAAAGTTTGCAGCGGCCAAGTCCCAGTCACACATGAATGCTGGCTCCTCAGAGCAAAGCAGAAGGAACAGGAAGGAAAGTGCAGGGCACCTCGGAGACAAAAGGACTGAAAACAAAATGAAAACAAAAAAAAAAGGAAAAAAATCAATTCAGCTGAACCCAGCCAGGGCAGGCAAAGAACAAAGGGTCAGAAGACAAAGCTGGAAACAATAGACCAGCAAGATTAATATCAGTTGTGAGGAAGAGCTGGGACACCGCTGAAGGAGAACAGAAAGGGCTTAAAGTATAAAAACTGGAAGAGATTCCTAATTGTGAATCATGAGCTGCAGCTCGATCAGCACAGCTCTCACACACTGCTGCACTGACTGAAAGGGCTCATCTCAAATTTGATTCCTTGATTGGCAACAATGGCCACTTATCAGAGCCCTTTCTTTGCCATTAACAACAGAGCCCTCTAAATGAGATCTAAAGACAACCCCAAACTTCCTGTGGTTTTTACATCTTTGTCCTGAGTTTTGCATATTCATTTCACGCCCTGGCCCAGAGAAGATCTGGTACCTAGGGGTAATACTGCTCCCTAAAAGTGTAGGACTTGCTGCCCATGGCCATACAGAGCAATAAGCACAGAAAAAAGCCCTGATAACTGGGCAGACATGGATAGGCACCTTCAGAATCCACTCAGGCTGCGAATTCTAGTGGGAAAAACAGGCCATATTAAGGAAAGCCAAGTGATCATGAAGTCCAGGTGAATCAACAGTTTCTCTTTTTCATATCCTCGGACATCGGCGAAGTGCCTCAGTGTGTACAAGTACGATGTGCTTTGCCCTAGAGGCAGGTTGGCAGGGCTGGAAGGAAATGATCTTTAAGCCAATGTTATCCAAAAGTATGGGCAGTCAAGAAACATTGCAAAACCAGGATGTTCAAGAGATTAATTGGGCAATCTCACATGGACACAAAACAAATTTGCCTACTGTTGTACAGCGAAGCCTTTCTCAATTCTCCCCCTTGAAGACCAAGGGCTCCTTTAGCCCTGTGATTACTGTAAAGAGGATTAGTTAAGCAGAGGTAGTCCAAGGCCTGCTCTGGGCAAAGGGCAAACCAAACCAAGCCACTTGACATTTCTTAGCTGCACAGGCAGAGCTAACCGTGCTGTCCCAGGGATGAGGAGTCAGTGCTGATCCCTCCCTCCTACTGGAACAGCCAGATGAGCCCACGGGGCCGGGCTGGGGAGGGGTGAGCCTGCCTGACCACGCCAACTTTCTGTTCCTGCTGCTGCAGATTGAATGGAAGAGGTGGGACAGCAACATCTGCTGTTGGTGAGGAGAGATGTCTCAGCCACAGAACAGCCACAGATGACACAACTCCTCCCCTGGGGCCAGCTCAGGTCTCCAGAGCTCTGGGGATTTCTCTGCTGTTGCAGACAGCAACACCCAGCCCATGCACACTCCCCCTCCACACCCTACACCATCACACCTTCTCTTCTGTGCAGGAGTTCCAGAAAACACATTGTAAGGGAGTGAATCACATAACTCTACAGCCAGAGAAATTTAAACTCATTATAAATTTCCTCCAGCTCAGGAACCCAGGTGTATAACCTCTCGTACCTGCCTGACACCACAGTGGGTTGATTCAAAGCCTGTGCTGTCTTGTAACAGCCAATGTCACACTGGTACCAGGAATCCCTCCAATGGTCTATTTACATCAACACGATTTTAAAAGCAGCTTTTATTTCCATTACTCCAACATGGATGTTTTATTATTCTCAGAACAACCTTTCTCTCTCCTGGGATACTTCACACTAAAATCTCATCCAGGAGATTTACAAGGGACAGACAATAGTGTTTTTCACGTTGCTTTAGAAGTCAGGGAGAGTGTGTTTCCCTTTCTATTAAAGCTTAGGAGCTGTGCACTTACAGAAAAAAACCTTAGTGGGAAGGATGAATGCAATTTAACAACTTTGGGAGCCCTGCAGCTTATTTTAAGGTTGGATTCTGTTGCCTTTGTTTGCTTCTCATCATTTGGTTTCCTGAACTCCTGTAAAAGAGACCATGAACTGCAGCTCCTGCTCACCACATTCCCTCACTGCTTCCAAGTACTAAGCTGCTCCTGGAAGCACAGGAGTGTTCCCACCCCCTCCTGACACAACTTACAGGTATCATTGTCTGGATGCAGAACACCATTCATTCTATGGAAAGCGTCTGCTCTTCTTTTGACCACGAGCAGTCACCTCTAGGGTGGAACTCTGCACTAGGAGATGCACCTTCCTATGGATTGCAGCCAGAAAAGATTCATATAGGATACAATAAGTATTGAAAGGGAATGGAATCTTTGGGTCTTTATAGCTTTGGGATAGAAAGAGAGCATAAAACAATACCCTTGAAGTGGAGCTTCTGTGTTGTTCAGTTCTCTTCAGTCTTAGCAAGGCAGCCCACAAAGAGAAACACTGAAAAGGCTCCCAAAAAGGGCATTCCTGCACCAGAGAGCACTCGCCCCTTGGCTGCACGGCCAAGGCAGAGCCCCCTCCTGCACCCAGAGATGCCTTACAAACAGATCCAAAGAGGAATTGCAGACTAAGCCCTTATACATATGGAAGCACTCACTGGGAGCCTAGAAGTAGCCAGGACAGCATAAGTGTTTGCTTCCAGTCTCTTTCATTTGGCACAGAAGACAGAAGTGAGACTTGACAGTAATATAACAAATGTGCATTTATGAGATTCCTCTTCCCCATGGAATGGTATTTTGTTTCCTCCTCTGGTAGGAAGCATAGCTCAGAAACAAAGGTGGAGTGACTTGCTAGACAGAAGATTAAAACTGATAAAGTGAGGTGCAAGCCATGCATTTATTCAGATGCACATTCAGTCTGACAGGAAATCTGGCAGATGATGTCCCCAAGCTTCTGAGGACCCAATACCACAACAGGAGTTTCTAGGTGCCGTGCTTTTTTCTCCAGTACAGCTGCTGTTACCAAAAGAATCTTATACCAATGGCTACAAAACTCAAGTTTCTCTCCTTTACTAGAAATTTATACCCTGCAGACAGCTAAGCAAGGTCATCACCTCTGCTACTTCAGAAAGGTTCTTTTCACATGTAAAGGCTGAATTTATGCTTGCACGTAAAATTTGTCCTGGCCTTCAGTTGCTATCACTTATGTCCTAATGCTCAAAAGATTTATGCTTATTAAAATAAATAGAAAAGCAGCTTTTAACCCTGACAGTGTATTCCTCCTCTTTCTTCATAAGAAAAGACGGAGTTGGGGTAAAATTCCAAGTAGAAGAAACAGGCTTCAAAAGGACCCTCCTCACACTTATGATTGCGTTTCCCACAAGAAATAAAAACCACAAAATCCCAAACAAATAACAAAACAAACAAATGCCGTAACACAACAAAGAAACCCCCACCCAAGTGACATTTATTCTATAGTAGCAACTTCACTCTCTTGTTAACTCCTTCAGGTTTCCTGCAGGATCTAATTCAAAGAATTTGATGGCACTGCCTCCATGAAATGAACTAGAAAACAGTTTTAAGAGGCCACTCTGGAATCTGTCCAGGACTTAAATCCTTCATAGCACCTGGAGCATCTTGGTGACACAGAGAGCAAGTTCAATTACCCACTAGCCCAGTGAGTTATTGTGCAACATCAGAATTTGAGAGACAGCTGGTGGGAGACTTGTTTTCAGGCAGTCTGTTGCCTTCTATCCCATTCCTTAAACTTAGAATCAAAATTTGTACAAAAGTTTTCAGATTTTTTTTTCCTTGCCCTCTGCTGGCAAGAGGTTGAGGGTTAAAAGCTCGGATCAAGAATGCAAACAGAAAATCAAGAGACCTTGCCCAGTGTAATCTGTTTCTTCATTTCATATAATCTGATTTAAGGTGAAGCAAGAGGGAGCATTCATTTAAGCAGTTATAAAGAAAAAAAGATTGATTGAAAAGTAATTTTTGCTCCATTTCTTATGGAAAAGAGTCCCAGGTGTCTGTTTTTCTTATATTTTCTTTTTAATGCCTGTTCCCTTTTCAGCCCATAAGCTTCAAGGCCAGCTCCAGGTCAAATTACACTTAGCCCGAGATGCTCAGCATCTGCAAACCCAGCTGTGGGATCCCTGTCCCTCCTGTCTTGCACTGGGCTTTCCATTCTGGCATCCCAGCCTGGAAAACCCCATTAGAGGCTGAGGGTACAAATTTTCATTTCTGCATTTAGGAGGCATGGTGGATGCCACATTGGCAAATCAACAAATGACATCCTACTAATAGAACACGCTAAATCAATGAGTAAAAGACATGTCTTGGTACATCTAGATGTGTTTAACCTTGGAATTACCGACTGCTGGCAAGAGCCAGAGCATACAGGATCAACTTAAACACAGGAGTGTCTCCCACAACTTTCCATGTATGCAAATAGTGAGGGACAGTTGCTTTTCTCCCACAAAGAAACTAAAATCTAGCAAACATAGGAAAGAAAACAAGACTCTGAGAATATTTGGGGCTAAAAATACTCCTATTGCCAGATCTTGGATAAAATCCAAGCCTTTTGAAAGCTGGCTTATGGCCAGTGTTTAGAGGGGAGGGGCTTGCACAGATTCTCACACATTAGTGCACACTGTTATCTGACACCTGTAAGAGTTAGTCTATTTGCCTTTACAGTAAAGGATGGAAAAGAAAACAGCACACATTTCCTTAAATACTGTGGGGACAGTAAAATGAGGAAAAATAGCTAAGAAAGGCAAATAATCTAAACACACAACTTCAGAAAAATCCCTGGGAAATCTGAACAGCCCAAGAGAGATGAGTTCAGGCTGTAAGATGAATTTGCACTTCTTTGTGCTCACTACAAAAGCCCTCCAGGAGCAGCAGCGATTCCAGTTGGTTAAAAAATGGTCTGTAATAGCGAAGTGAAAACAAATCCTCTTAATCCTGGAGCCTACTCCAACTTACTCATCCCTAAAAGTGGTACAAACATCAGTGCTCATGGTGACCACCACCATCTGAAGAGGAAACACCATCCTGCTTTGGATGTGGAAGGTACTCATGTGCACATTTTGAATATACTCTCTGGTGACTGGGTCTCCATTTCCAGCCCTGAGCTCCACCACAAGCAGTTAAGAACCATCAGGAAAACTTCCTAAAAAGGCCAACCATTGAACCAACTCTTAAAAGACCAAAACAGAAACAAAAGGTTCTTCATCCTTCTTTTTACGAGGCCCTCCAGCTGCACCATGCGTGAAATATTATAGCATTTGTTTGTAACTGCTGGATGAGGTGCCTGATGATTCTGAGGAGGTCTGGCTACTGCTGCAAGCACTCCACAGTTGGAAGGTGACAGAAATGTGTATCCAAGTTTAAAATACTTGCACATTTGCAGGAATGAAGGGCATTTGTATCCAAAACTCAGTTTGCAGTGGATTCTTCACAGTACAATATGAAGAAGGATAACAGAGAAACAGATTTGAACAGGGAGATGACAAGTTTTGTTTCCTACAGGAACAAAAAATCCTTGCTTAGATTCATAATATGTGGGTAAGGTGGAGGACAAAGGACCAAAAGACAGGAGCAGCATCTCCTGACGTATTAAAGTTAGAAAACTCACTTCTCAGGGACCTTTCCTAGCCAAAAAAAATGGGGGCTGTAATAGGTAGCTTCTGTCAGGCCCCAGGAAGCTCCCGTTTGGAGTACACTGCTAAAAACCCCTTAGCAGAGAACAGGCCAAAGAGGGCAGAAAGGGACCTGGCCAGCTCAAAGACTGGTAGGAAAATGAGTAAGGAGTCAGATATTATCTTCAGGCTTTAAAGAAGACAGTGACTGAACTGAATAAAGCCAAAGACTGACTGGAAAAAACTGAAGAGCAAAAAATAAAAGCTTTTAACTTTTTTTTTTAAACTAATCTATTCCCCTATGGACTGATTCTCCAAGCTTGGGCAGTCACAATTCTGGTCTTCCATCCAGAGGTGCTGCTTGCTCCTGGGGAATCTTTGGGATCAGTTTCCAGATCTTAATGCTCCAGGTGGTGAGCATAATCAAACATTCAAGAAGAAATCTCTCCACCAAGAAAAAAAATAAACCTGACATGTTCCACATGCACTGAGCTGGCATCTGGATATAAAATCTGCAACACCTAACTATGCCAAAAAGCTTCCTGAGACTCCAGAAATAAAATTCCCAAGCGTGCCCTCAGCTTGACTGCCAGAGGAATCATTTTTATCCCTTCTTTTGATCCTCCCACACAAAAGTTTCCAAAGATGGAGCAAGCACCCAATTTCACATTTGGCAATGCTAGAAACAATGCTGCAACGGCCTCGAAATGTCTGACATTTCTGCTTGTCTGGATGCTAATTCTGCACAGGAGGCAGCTCTGCCTGCACGGGGCAGGGGCTCAGAGCAGAGTCCAGTGCCTGTGGATCCAGGCACTCCCAAAGGAGTCAAGCATGTGCTATAAGTGCAGCCACTGCAAGTTTTGGATGTGCTCCTCCAAGACTGATACCTTGATAACTCATTGTTATTTTTCTTATCTTTCCTACTTTTTTGTTTGTTTGTTTGGGCTTTCTTTGTTTGTTTTTGCTTTTTTTCCTACAAAGCACAAAGTTTCTCTGAGACAATCAGAGCATGATTTCTATCTAGCTGTTTCATCAGGCTAAGCAATGCCACCCGCTTTTACACATCCCTTTTTTTTTTATTATTTCCCTTTTGAATAAACTCTCCATTATCAAAATAAAATAACATCATTTACAAAGCACCACCTCAGCAGCATGCCTCAGCTTTCATTTCACAGGGCTATGCCAGCAGCCACAAACAGAATCAAAGCAGCCAATTAAAAATCCATATTCATTAACAAACATCATGTGTGCTATAATGCCCTGCATTGACTGTGGCACGGCAGGAGATGGGAAACTCGCTGAGTTTTCCTGCTCTCAGCCTGAAGCATTGTTTTATGAGAGGAAGGGTTTTACCTTTGCTGCTCCAGACCAGCAAGGAGAGTGTCCTGCAAAGCCCACGGGGCTGGGGCAGCAGAAGGGGCAGCTGCTGACCTTTTGCCTCAGAGAGATGCCAGACACAGCACCTTGCCAGGATGAGGAGCACACAGAGAAGACCACGAACCTGTGCCAGACCCTTCCCACCGAGGTCTTTGGGTAGCAGCAGGGCCAGTGGCAAACGAGTCTGCAGCACCATGAGCAGACAACGTAATAAACTCTGCATATGCTTGATTGATGCAACTCATCGGCTCAGCGGGGCCAGGTCCAAGCTGCTGCAGTGAATTACCAAATTGCCCTGGCTCCAGGGGAGCTGCTTTGATTTACACCATCAACACTTTACCACTGCAGACAGCCACATACATAAGTACAGTATTTCAGACCTATACAATGAAGTTATATGAAGGCGTGCCAGGGTTATTTATTTATTTGTACCCACAAGGCTGAGATTTACAACTCTTTATAAATACAAGCTGGGCAATTTGCTTTCTATTTTTAGAAGGAATGTTTTGTGCAGGAAACAGCTGTCAGCCACTGGGAGCTGTGTTCCTCAGAGCAGCAGCTTCAGACAAAGAGAGGCCTCTTAGAATTCAACTGGAGAACTAGGGTCACTGCTTTGTGATGGAAAAGAAGCTGGAGATAGTAGACAGCCAGAAAAAATAAGCAGTTAACAGAACCAACCCCAGGAAAATGGGCTGGAAACATTCTAAGGAAAGGAGCTTTACACAAATATATTGCATACAAGCGTGACTGTCTCGTTCTTCCCAAATAGCTTCAGAGCCCAATTCTGTCCAATTCTGACCAAGTTCAGCAAACACTCACAAGACTTGGAGACAATCTATTCCTATGGCCTCAAGGAAGACAAGCAGCTGGGTCTTAGACGAGAGATTCTGCTGATACCCTCAGTGTGGAAAAATCTGCCACGTGAGCTCAGTCCCCTGTCAGAGCCAAAGGGCTCCACACCAAACACATGCAGCAGCAGGAAATCAGATGCCACCAGATCTGCCACCTGGGTGCAGACACTCACCTTGGCAGACGAAGGAGGAGGGTGTTTCCCCAGGATGGACCCGTGCAGTGATGAACACCACTTTCTGTTCAGCCCCTGGAAGCAGGTTTGCTGCAGCAGAAAAGGGCAGAGGAGAAAAAAGAAATAAAGATCCTTAAACTGCGCCCCAGATGTAAAAACAAGCAACTGTTAATTTTTAAAACACACAATTTTATTAAAATTGGTCATGTGTTATAAACAAGCACAGTCCATAACCAAAGAGACAGCGTCACCAGGTCTCCTTCCCAGACTGCACAAGGGCTGCAGGACTAATGACATGCAGCCAAACCTGCAACAACAAATTTAGCTCTCCATTTAAACCCCAAGATTTACTGCAGTGAGTTTAACTGCCCTGTAATTGTGCTCTCACTCGTGATAAATGTCCCCCTGGGCCACAGGAACAGCGGTGGGGCTCCAGTCAAGGTAAAGCCAATTGCACCCTGCATTACACTTGGTACAAGCCTTAACAGTGCCAAGTAATGGCAAAGTGCTACAAATTGTATTTATTAGGCTTTGCTCTGGAGGATTTAGAGGTGATTTTTTTAAAATCTGTTAAGTGTTGGGACTGTATCTACCCTAACTGAAAGAAAAGTTAAAAAAAAAAAAAAACAAGTATAGAAAAGAGACCAAGATTAAATCCAGGAAGCTTCTCAGTGAGGGCATGAAAATGTGCCATTTCCCCTTCAAATTACAGGTAGGTGGAAGGCAGATTTAGATCCCAGCTATCCTGAACTTAACATGGGTTAATCCCTCAGTTTTGAAACCACACCACTTTGGCCACCTGCTTCAGCCATAAACTACATGGGTCAAGCAGGATCCTTCCTTTGTTTGTGCTGTGACTGCATTTAATAAACAGCAAATAAAAATGATCCTCTTCCAAAATGGGTTCTGGGAATTTTAAAGACTATAAGGGGTCAGGACCTCAGTTAGATGTCTTATCTCAACCTGAACACACACAGCAGGGGTAATGCTAATCACAGCAGGCTCCAGTTGCTAGAGACAGCTTAAATCTTTGTTTTGAAGGAAAAAGTTTACAGACTGGAAACTAAATCCAAGCTCCTTTTTTTCCCCGTTTTAATTAGGTAGATGCATTGCACAAATATCCAAAGTTAGACTTCTGTTTTCAAAGATGTGTGAAAGTTCTCGAGACCATACCTTAGTTAATTTTTTTAATTTCCCAAATTCTTAGAAATGCTCAGTTTTCCCCATGGCAAATCACACCTAACAGAGCCATAGGAACAACCAATACATTTTTTGCTGTTCTCAGGAGACAATTGCAGCAGGTTTCTTCTTTTATTTCCTTAGCATCTCAAAGTCCTGCAGCTGCTCTCCTAAAACTCAGCCATTCATTTGTTCTTTCTTACACCAGCTTCACCATTCTCTGATGTTTTTGAGCCCCAGAGGCAAAGAAATATAAGAAAGAAAGTCTCTGCAAACCCAGCAGCTGTTGGGGTCAATTCTGTTGGCAGAAAAAAAGTGGGAGGCAGCAAAAAGGAACACAACACCATCATCTAGAAGTCGATGACCATCCCACATCATTTGCATTAACATTAAGTAGTGTGGGAGGAAGGAGATAAATCAGCAAACCAACTTTAAAGAACAAAAGGAGAAGGCTGGGGTCATTTTTGCAAGAGGAGATGAGTTTTCCTCCCCTCTTGGAAAAGTAGCATTATATTAAAGGGATGTGGCTCAGCACAGATGTGATGCTCAGCAACGTGACTGCCACTCTTTGGACCCAGAACAGCACCCTGGGTAGGAATCTTTTGGACAGAGGATTGGTTTGGGGTGTTTAGTGGCTTTGGCTTTGTTTTCAATTACAAAATTGCTGTTATTTATGCTTCATAGCAGTTATTAGAATCATTGTTATAATCAATTTTCACTACGCAAGACTATTTTAATTGGCAATAAATTAAGTTCCCACAAGTCAAGTCTGCTTTGCCCACAATGGCAATCAGTAAATGATATCCCTGTCTTTCTCTTGACCCATGAGCCTTTCCATCTTATTTTCTCCCCCTGTCCTGGATAAGAGGGAGCAGCTGGGTGGGCATCTGGCTGCCGACCAAGGTTAACCCACTAAACAACTACAAAACACCATTTCATATTTTTATTTAAACGTTACATTAGAAATGCAGCCTATTTTCTACTTCAGGATTGAAAAGATCAATCAAAATTAAGAAGATTAGAAGTGTATAGCTTTGCTTAGTAGATGCCAAAAGCACTTAAGCAAAATGACAGAAAGGCACACTCCATTTAGCCACAGCTTTGAGACTTGTGGAAATGCAGGGAAATCGTCTGTTGTGGTACCACTTCTACCCTTCTAAATACCACATCAGGGAATCTTAGAAACACAACTCTCTGACAAAACTGGTTTTCTTGGAAAGAAAGGAAAGAAACGCAGACATGTCTGGAATGGTTCCGTTTTCATTTCCTGTTCTGAAAAGTATCTTGAAGATTGAAATTAACATTTTCTTTTCACTTTGAAGGCTACCACTATCATGATCATAACATTTGCCTTATGACCAAGACCTAAACAATGTCACTGTGCATTCCTCATGTCCTGCTGCTCACCCATTGCCATCCTGCCTCTGCTCAGAGGAGAATTCCCCTGAGCAAAGCTGTGAAGATCTGAGGTGCTATTCAGAACAAACAGCACTAACCTCAACATCTATTCTGGCTCTCCAAATACCTCAGTGGGGATCAGCACCAAGCAAATGTTATATTGAAAAGAAACTCCATTAGCTGCAAGCAAGCAGCTCAGATCTCTCACTCTGAATAACACTGGTGCAGTTTGGCCCTCAAACCATGTTCCTTCGCCTCTAAAGCTGTGGCATGCTCAAGCCAATCACTTAAAGCAACCCCACTGGCATCACTCCCCCAGCTCTCATCCAGGAACCAGCCATTTCCACTCCTGGTCACACATTACACTACTTCAACTAAAGCAGGGTCGCACAGAAAACATTTTCTACTTGCAGAGAGAGAGTCGGATCAAATTGTGAGCCTTCACGGGAAGGCAGGAAATTCACTTAGCCTTTTTCATTAAATTTTCATTTTTATGTTACTATAAAAACATGAAAATGACAGTATTCGTATATAGCAGCTTAATGATAAGTATCTAGAAATTTCAAGCAGATATATTAAATTTATGGAATTGCATTTGCACTACCAAAATGGAGTTCTATAACAATACAGAGGTAGAATTTCACTCCTCGACATCCAGGATGTTTTCTGCTACCTTCTCAGACCAGTATCAGACTGCAGATTTGTGGTTTCTTTAGGTCTTACAGCCATGATGTAGCTAATGACTCAAGTTCACAAAGCAGCACTAAGGATGAGAGTCTGACCCTAGAAGTCTGGTCCAGAAAACCTTTAGGCTGGTGCCCATCAGGAGAACTTGGGAGTGAATTGCACTCCTTTGCAGAGGACTTCAAAATTGAGACAAGTCACTAGAAAAAATCTTGCAATCTCTGGAAGACCAGAAGGCTCTAACCCATGGAAATCCATTACCCTAAAAACATATGGCCGAGTAACAATTCAATTTAAATACCCACACATATTTTAATGGAATGTTATCCATTACAAATGAATTCCATATTGTTGTCCTGTCTCGGGTACTTTGCAGTACAGGGTGGGCTGTTGCCAGCATTTTTTATCCAAAACCCTGCGAGTTAAAGACTCCACAGAGGAACTCCAAACAACTCTATTGCGTTACACTCCTCTGTGTCCAACAGGGCTGTAACATCTGTGTCGAAAGCGAACGCCAGTGTCAGTGCTGCCCCAAGTGCCTCGTCTCCACCACATTAGCCTGCTTTAGCAAATCAAATCCAAGCAGCATTTACTGTACTCTGGTTTTTCCTAAGAGACCAGACCAGCACCTAATCCCATTTATTTTTGCTCCTTCTGTCCACAAATGTCATTTGAGGTAAGAGTGTGCATCTCAGCAACACAAAAGAGCAAAGGAACAGCATTTTTGGTTGCTACCAAATCCCATTGGACTTGCAGAGGTCAGACAAACACCAGTTTTTCTTTCTTGCCTTCTTCTAGTTGGTCTGAGCAGTACAAATAAACTAAATGGGACAGAAAGTCAAAATGATGGCATTTGCACCATGGAGTGATGAGCAAAGATTGGGCTACAGGTTTTGGAAGTCAGACACCTATTCCTGTGTACTCTTACCTGAAATGGGAGGCAGCAGTGCTCTGTCTCCCACGCAAAAGCCACAGGTGGTCAGGTCTGTGATGAGGTAGCACTGCTGCAGGGGACCCTCACTGCTCATGGACCCCCCTCACCTCCCACCACGCTCGGTCAGTCCTGTCTGGGTGTTGTTCAGCAAAGCCTCCCTTGTGCACAGACCATCTGCTCAGCAATGGTCCTGCATGTAATGCTCAGAACTGCATCCAAAACCCTTCAATTTCTGGATTTTCATTCAGGCTCTGTCCTTGACTCTGTCAGGTGCTTAAGTACATGATTTGTTTGACGGACTTGTATCGTGCTCAAAAATGTGCTTAACCATAATTTTGGCATGAGAGCTGTGCTGAATTGGGGCCATTTTGCAGGAAGCCTGCCTCTGAGATCATTGTCACAATGTTTTAAAGTTGGAGATTGTGCAACTATTATCCTTTATTGCCTGTTTTATGCCAAAGTCTCTCTTTCTTTTTACATTCCTCTTAAAAGCAAAGCTATTTTGGAGCATTTAATATTATTTAATCTCTTTACTCTGGCAGCACAGAAATTACAGGAACCATTACAATGGTCCTGTGTGAGCGTATGCTTTATTGATGTATATGCTGACCTAATATCAAATTGATTTTACTCAGCTTTTCTGCTGACCATGGAAAAATGCAAATTGGGTATTATATTTGCACACTAATTTTATTGGGCCCCTGTGTCTTCATAAAAAGATAAAGTTTGGGCTAATAAAAATAAAACATTTCTGGGGCTAATATAGGCAAATGTTTATGTAGGCAGGTAACAAATTGGTTTGTCATTTAGGGGAACATAAAGAGCACTAAAATCATCTTTAGGCAAAATAGATTGGTGGGTTTTGCTTAGCTTTTAGCTTTCATTTGCAAAATCAATTTAATGTAACACAGTGTCTCAAAGAAAGGGTGACACAGGATTAAGACATTCATTGTATTCCCCCTCCATAACTCCCCCGTATTCAGAGGCCCTGGGATTTGGGTTTGTTCTTGTTCAAAGCAAATTAAATATATTTCAGCAGCAAACAGAAAAAGGGAACCTTTAGACTTCTGCCACAAGTGAGCATCCTATTGGGACAAACAGGGGCAGGTAGGAAAGTGGGACTCAGTGTCCTGAAGGCAGATGCTGACAGAGTTATCAACACTTGTCAGTGCCACCAGGAATCTCACAGTGTAGTACCTGTATTTTCTCCTTTCTGGCTATGCCTCTGTTCCTCCCTGCTCTTCCCTCTCTCAGTCCTCTGTAACAATGCCTTGTGCATCCCTAACGGCCTCAAGTCCTGCTGGAATGCAGCTGAGTAAACTTCCATGACAGTTTAAGTAGATGGGCATATATCAACAGCCCAACTTCTTTGTATTGAAAGGAATTGACCTATTTACATCTCAGAGCAGGCACTATTTCTACCCAGCTCTTGGTTTTCATCCCCTCCTTCCCCTTCCCTTCCTCAGTTGCAGGGTGTTCTGGAGGGGTTCCATGTAGTGGGAGGTTACATAAACAGCTTCGATGTTAATACTTGACTGCATTCTCAACTTAATAGCCCAGCAAAGGGATCTGACTGTGAAGCAAAAGGCCAGAAATATCTCCTGGTAAAATTATGCTGAAGCACAGATCAAACAACACTGCAGAGCTATTTGCAAAATCAGAAATGGCAAATGACTACAGAGCAAGAGCCCCCTTACCTCCCAGCCCCGTTTGCTTGTTTTTAATCTTCATTAGATCTTGTAAGCAACCATTCTTCCATTTGGGCTTTTTGATACTGGCAGCTCACTACGCTTTTGAGGCAGGAAAATTAACTGCACGCAAAACCAGTCAAGGTACACTCACATGTTTCCTCCCTCCTCGTCTCCACTAAAAAAAAAAAAAAAACAAAACCACCCCCAAAAACCTGAGGTTTTGTTTTTAAATTATACATATGCATTTGAGCATTGGAACATACAGTCCTATGAATAAGAATAGAAATATGGAATATGAACAGCACATTATTCGTCCTCAAACGGCCAAGGTGATGACAACTCGCAATTAAGGATGCAGACAGTAGCATTTAATGTCACCTACCTGCATCACTGTCATACCATAACAGTTTAGCAGGCAGGTCCCCAGCCTGCTTTCTTTTTCCCTCTTCTGCTTTGCTATTTATAAAGTCAGGTTGGAGTGTAGATCAACCCCTTGCCCTCCAGAGACCGGAGGCACGCAGTAAATTATGGGAAGGCTAAGTGGTACATCAAATGTGTCTGCTCAAAGCTATATATCATCTTGTTAAATTTGATGTCTAATCCCAGAACACCAGAAATCATTCCCAAAATCCCAGAAAATGCATGTGTCCTTCAGATGATATAGAACAAGAAAGTAAAGTTTACCTGCAGGGAAAAGAAAAAAAAACACCAGGACAAAAACATTCTAGACACGATTTGCTAAATCTTCATTTTACTTGAGTGTCTTTCAATGCCATTTCCTTAAACACCATCAACTCAGAACTCACCCATCTGTATTTGAATACATGAACTCTGATCTACAGTACTCACTGTTTTTTTTTTCCTTGCAATGGTCAACAATAAATTACAAACTGAATAAACCAAAGCACATCCTATTTGTCTCTCTCTAAAAATCTTACATCAGACAGAAGTGCCGTATCTTACATATGTAGCAGCACTTCTCCAGTCACCACCAGTGACAGCAATAATGATCTTCAGCCATTCCACGGGGTTCTCTTAACTGAGCTCCACAGCCCCTCACCAGTGAAGGGAACATGAAAACACTCAGGAGTTGCCTGCTGCCCCAGAGGAAGCAGACCTCATCCTTTGGGAAGGAATCAATTCCAACTGGCACCTTTCTTGCTCTCTCTGTTCAGACCTATCATCCCTCTAGAACTCTCTCCATCCCAGTAGACTTTGCTTTTTACAAAGGGATAGAACCAAAATACTCAGATGAAAGACATTTCCACCCAAAATACTACATTACATGGGTACTTCAGTTTGTCTTTAAAATCCAGGGATTCAAAAGATGATGCTAGGACCTGTTAAAAAGCAATTCTCTATTAGCCCTCTCCAGTGGAGAGGGCTATGGCTATGTTTGTTTGCTATAAGTATGCATGGACTTAAAGATAAGAGAATAATTTATGTCAGAATTTCAGCCAAGGTGGCGAAGAGGGAATTACCAACCCCTCACAGAGTAGCCCAGCAGTTACAGGAGCAGCCAGGACACCTTTGATCTGTTTGCTTTGGGTTTTTTTTTTTCCAGTTTTGCTGTGGCTTTGCCTGTGATTAACTTTAGTTCTCAGACTTTTCCATATAAAAATTGAGCAAAACCACGTGCACTTCAGAACAGAATTGAGAGTCCCAGTACAGCTATTCTCAAAACCCCTCTAGTTTCTTTGAGATGCACAGCCACATCTTTGTGCTCATCGTGGATTTTTCCGAGGAAGACAGTGCTGAAAATGACATCTACAGCTGCCATGAGACACAACTCCAGAATGTGTGACTCCAGCATCTCTAACCTCTCAAGGCCAATGGATAAAAAATAGGGAAGGACCAAGCTGCAACACAACATGCAAAAATCAGAGATGATGTTTCTGGGAAGCTGTAACTAGGAAACCTCTATTCACTGGGGCTAGGTCTCATAGTATTCACTCAAGAAACAGGAAAAAAAGTATAACAGGAGGAGAATTAGGAAAAAAAAAAGAGTTGGGGAGGCATGAAATAGTGGACAAAGCTGGAGACCTACTCAGGTACCTTGTTTGAAGTAGGGCCAGGTCTCATTCTGTGAGGAAAAAAATTGAAAAGCAACCAAAGTTTCACCCTACTGGACTAAAGACTCAAACCTGGGGAAGCAGTGAAGCAACACAACCAACATTGTCACCAATTAATCTCCTGTGTTCCACCTTTTTGACACTGACTTGAACAACATGAACCCTTCTCTCTCTTATTCTTCCTAAACACTCATTGAAAAGAAGTGAGGAGATGATCAATTACAGGACACAGAAGATGATTATTTTTCTGATTTATATGTTGCCTCAGACCCTCCCTGGGCAGAAGGAGAAGGACTGACAGGGTTAGGAAGAATAAAGTGTACAAACCCTTGAAAGCAGTGATCCCAAGCAAGATGTGCAGGGTGTTCTGTAGGCAGCTTTGGCCTTTACTGAACTCTGACTGTGAGCTCTTCAGTAGCTGAGCTAGCGGTCAATAAAAAGCAACCTGCTGAAATGAGATTCATGAAGAGTCATGCTCCTCAGAACGTGACACTGACCTCTCTAGGAAGCACCAGCACTGTCTGGAGAGAGGCTTGAGCCCACAAGGCAAGAAATAGACACTGGTGAATAGCTTCTCTTTTCATATTTACAGCTTTCCTGAAATCAGAATTGCAACCTGAACACACAGCACCAAAAATTAAGGTGCTCTGTGGAGGGTCTTGCACACCAAATTCAAATTTTGAAATACTTCAGCAAAGATGGGGGATGCAGTCTACCCTCAGGGCTGAAGTACACACAGCCCTAAGCCAGCCAGAAGCAAATCCTTCTTTACTGTAGTGTTACACATTGGCTTCAAATCAGGATGAGAAACCTGTTCTCAATGAAAGCAGGATGGCAAAGATGGGGTGGAAAGGGTCCCCTTTGCACAAAAAAAAGTGGAGTGACCTCTCCTGGACACACTGCCAGGCCCCTGCTTCTGTTCATCGATTCTTTGCAGATTTTAATCACAGGGACAGGAGGTCAGGGAGTCTGTGGCTCAGGAGGAGGCAACAGCCCTAAATCAGCTTTGCTTAGGTGTGTGACTCCAGCACCAGCGAGTGTCACAGACATGACCTCAGACAGAGAGAGGTGCACTAAGAATATTGCACCTGTGTCATAAATCCCAGGGCCTGGCAGGAGACAGCCCTGTCACACCCTCGTCCTTTCCTCCAAAGGAAAGCGGTGAGATGTACGCCTGGAGGCAGAGCACTTTCCGTTCCCATTAAGGGCCAACAATTAAGCAAGCTGCCATTCTTATTCAGATGCTGCTTGTGACATTTTCCCCTCTGTTGCAAAAACAATTATCGCAAAGATGTTTAAATTCCACCTGGACACATAAAACCTTCTCCTTCCCCAACCAACCTGCTTCTTCAGTCCCCTGCCTTGCAACAAACTGAGAACAGCTCCTCTCACAGACGTGATCCTTCTCAAAGCTCCCTGTAAGCACCGCATTAACTTCGTGTGCACGCAAGTGTCCACCGATCCTAATTGTCCTTTTTGTCCCATCGTTAGTTAGCAATAAATTCCAGAGGTGCAGTCAATCAATACAGCACGGGCATAAAGGGAAAACACATTCTGTTGCCTGCACAGACACACACAGGAGGGCTGTGTGAGCTTTGCAAAACCTATCTAGTCAGCAAACTGTTAAAACCAATTTATACACACTCACACTCTCTCTCTCAAGGCAATAAGCCTATGGAGAATTTTAATTAAAGTCAAAGGAGCCTTTAAAAGTGGAGGGGGAGAAATCTAGCACAGCGAGAAATAAATTAATAAAAACACGCTCCAAGTTGAAGCTCAAGGGGATCACTCTCAGTCATCATTTATTTAAAGGATGGGACATGTCAAAGATAGGAATGTCAAGTGGGAGATGCTGTGAAGCAGCAGAGGACAGAAAAGGGGCTGACGAACTGCATGCCACAGCTTCTGTAGCAGATCATTTTTTGTCACGTAGGTTATATTTGTGGCTGGCCACCTGCTGCTTGATATTCACTGGCTCTCAAAGTTAGGCACTAAAATGTCTGTGTTCCCTTTCACAGTTGATCTGGGAAGGACCTTTTAGCTCATCTAGACCATCCTTATCTGGTCAGCACCCAATTTCTGTGGAAAGCTATTCCATTCTCTCAGTCTGAGGGTATTTTTCTGGGTATTCAGACAGCATTTTTTTTTGCTGAATTTCATTCTATGTGTCACTTGCATCTTCCCTTGGTGTTTATATCTTTTTAAAATTACTTAATTTTGTATGCATTGTTCTGGCTTTTGCCTGGGCCATAGACTGCTCCAGAGGAGCTGACTGAGCCCTCCAGATGAACTTTTACACTCAGGCAAACCAGAGACCTCTTCAATTCTCATGTTCCAGAGCTCAGATGAGAGCTGGCATCCTGCTCTTCACCTGACATTTTTGCAGCCACCAAATCACATCTTGTAGCCTTTTCCATAGCACAGGGAAGAGATTTCTTCACTTGAGGCCAGTTGCGAACAAGCAGTGCCACATTTCTTAACTTTAACAACTCCCAGTATCAGCTGCTGGAGCAACTTCTCATCACCTCTGCCTGTCTTATAACAGCTCAGTGGAGTGTAAGATGTTTCTGTGGATCAGTGCCCTCAGCAGCCTCCTGGCTACCAGCCTGTGGTCAAGGGAATATAATACTTCTAGTTGGGGCTGTGTCACAACATCCCCAGGATCAGATGCAAATTAATCACCCATAATAAATCATGTGACTGTACTGGAAACCCATCCACTCTGAGCCTTCAACTACAAGAATTATGGAGATCCAATATTAACTGCCTATCTCGACACTCATTATCTTATTTAGAGAGTCTTGTGCTGTCTATTTTCCAGCTAGATCCCTTGGTAGAAGCAAAAACTTCACAGATCGATAAGGCCCGACGTTAGTTTCCATGTAAAAGCACGGAAATACAACTCATTTCCAATGTAAAAAAATATTCAAATTATTCAAAACATTAATATGTATATTTGATAGTCAATGTAAATTGAATTATGTCTTGCCCTTTCCCATAAAACGAACCAAAACACCCTTTTCGTGGAAAGAGGGTTAGAAAGGTTAAAAAAAATGAAGAAAGTCAAAGTCATTACATTCCAATCAAACTTGATAAATATGTAAATTACAGCAACTAAACAGTTGGCTTTGACAAATGGCTTCCACATAATGGATTTTTCATAGTAATGAGGCTACAGTACAATTGTTTTTTTAAACCCTTACATTTCTCATTAATACAAAGCGTGAGTCAGTGTGCACAATGGGCATATTTACCAAAAAAAAAAAAATTAAGATGCAAAAAAAAAAATTCAGACAGCAGTTGACATCACAGAGAGATGCCTGAGATGTCACTGCTTCCATCAGCATTGACACATTGTTGACCATTCTTTGATTAAGTGGTTTGAACTTGAGGAGCTACTCAGTGCCAGAGGAAAGCCCAGGACTTCACCACTTGCAATTCATTTGGGGTTTGCTTATCCATCCAACACCAAAGGTGCCAGCAGCACAGGCTGTTTTAGAGCTACACAGGCCCTACAACGCCTACAAAAATGGCAAAACAAGCAAGAACACGACTTCTATGACCTATAAGTTCTCTGGTCACCAGTACCTTCCTGCCTCGTTGAGTCCACTGGCATTTCAGACCCTGTCAACCACCACAGCACCTGTGCATCTCCCTACCTAATGCATTTTGAACACTACTGCAAAGAAAAAGATTCATGGAAGAAGATGACCCTGGATCATAGAGTACTGCCTTCAGTTGCCTTATCATTGTCCTCAGAACATCCTGGCATTCAGCAAGGCATCTCTAAGCTTCTTACTCTTGATTTCTGCTTCACTTGATGCATTTTGGAACGACAGAAGGGCAGCATTGAAGGTGGTTTGAGCCTGCAACAGCTTTTCAATGCAAAGGAGCAATGGTTGCAGTGAAAATGTCTCCAGAATCACAGAGGCTCCCTTGCCATGCACCAGCTTTAGCAGGACCACAGCATTCATGGTGATGTTGTCCCCTTTAGTGCAGGCTGCTGGCAACCAACCAGCCAATTGCTGCTACCACTGAGACTGCTTTTGTGTCACCACACTCCAAGGCCTGCAGCTGAAATCAACTTCTCTCATCTTTTCCAACAGGGTTTCCTCTGCAGGCCTCTTGCCACACCTGCAGAAGCAGTGCTGTTTCCCCACCCCACTCCCATCCTGATTTAAGTAGAAAAAACAGACTCATTAAAGGGGCAGTGGAAAAGATTAATCCATTTTTCCATGTTCCCCAAATCCCCCATCCTTCACATTATCCCATACCACCCTGGTGCTAACAGGGCTCCCTTTACATATTCTGTGTGGTACAAAAGTTCCTGAACAAGTACAGGGAGAATTTCAACATGCATGCCTATGTCATTTAATACAATTTTGGCTGCTCAGCCCTTCCTGTTTGAAGGAGGACTGCATCCACAGCCCCTCCCTGTAAGGAATTTTGCCACCTGGCATTTGAATTCCTGAGCCAAGGCTACATAACTGAATTTATATTTACTCCCAAATACTCTCTGTGCACCCAAGGGTCAGTCAATACAGGGTGGTGACAGATCAAAGACTCCACCGCCGATTTTAAGTTATTTAAAGTAAAAACAAACCTTCTCACCCCAATCTGCTGAAAGTATGTAAGGGTGAAGAAGGGAAAACACAGCCAGGGGGAATGTCAGTGGGAAATAGGGACAGAGGAGGTGGAGGAGAGGACTGTTTATAAGTCTTCTAATAAGCCTATAAACCCTGGCTATATCTCTGCATGCATGCATTTCTTTTGCTGATACAGGATGCATACTCCATGTAATGCTATTCTTGTGAGCCAAGAAAATCTGCATGTAATACAGCAGGAGAATGCTAATGACCTTCAGCTGAGCTGGAATCCAGCACCGCTTCCCTTTATCAAAGGGTAGGCTTCAGAGCCAACAGCCAACCTTGGGGTTCCTCGTGGAGCTGAGAATCAGTGAACACAACCAGATACATCCCAGTTTGTGCTAGGAGTCCCCCAGTTGTACAGGAGTTGGTAATTCTTCCCAAATATCCCTCGGGCTACAGAAAAGGTATTTCTCAGGCAGCACTTTGTCAGTAAGAGGAAAGCAATTTCGAGCCCATTCGAGTGATGAATCCTTGAAGCAATATGGGTTAACCAGCTCATCCAGCACAGACCACTGAGTTGTTGGCACAATCACCAGAAAAACACCTGTACCCCAATTCCCTACACCTTCCTGGCCCCACCAGGCTGGGGGGAACCTCCCTGGTCTTACCCAGACCTCTGATGAAAGCTGTGTTACCCAACCATACTGTTCTCCTATCAAAAATATTGGAGAGATTTGGAGCTATTTCAGATGAAAGAAAAATTAATAGAGAGACTCCAGACAAGATGTAACCCTGCTGTCCTTAGCAGTATGTGACACAAAAGCTCGATTTGAATGAAAAGCTAAGTCAGAGCTTGCACTGTCTTCTCAGTTTATGAAATGATTTAGAAGAAACAGAGAACAGATTAGTCCTAATTTGCTTTATCTTTGCATTCCCAATCTATTGATTATAATAATTGTGGAAGCTATCTTCCCATTAGCCACAGTTATTACCATACAGAGCACATGCAAAAGCCAGAGTGGATTTAAGCGGTTTTGTTTCCAGAGTGTTGGTTTAATGCAGCCCTGCACGTTTGCAAGGCACAGAAAGAAAAAAGAGAGCTTCCATGCCATTAAATTCAAGCAGATTTTTCTCATCATTGCAAAATTTAAACTTTCAAACCAGACATGTCCACACTGATGATATTTAGGACTGAACCCTGGAGAGGCTTTTCAGAAGTTGTCAAGGCTGAGCCCAGACCACTGTCCTAGTTTTGAGAAAGCTTCTAAAATAATGGAAAACTTTCTGAAGGTCATTGTCCTCTATCAAACACATAATGGAGCACTGTCTGAATATGAGGAGAGAAGTCAAAAATCCTGTGTTCTTTCTGTTGCTCTTCCACCGAACTGATGAGTAACCTTTCAAAAGACATTCAGGAATAAATCCACAAACAGATTTAGTCACCAAAGTAGCCTAAATCCCATTTAAGTCCATAGTTTAGATCTTCAAAAACTGCATTCAGCTGTCACCTAGTTCAGGAGATGTCAGTATCCATAGGCAACCAGAGCTCTTCCTTTGGCCAAGTCTCCCAGAAATCCATATACCTCTGCCTCTCCTGCTAGTTTTAATAGATATTTCCAAATTGTACCAAAGGGAAGAGCACAAAAAAAAAAAAAAATCACAGAGGTAAAAAAATTGTGGCAACAATCCCTGAGTTTTCAACACTCATAGGCTGAGAAGACTTGCCCAGTGTTAGGAAAGTCTCCAGGCAAAACCCCTTCTTTGGCCCAAAGACACCTGAAACCACATTTGCACTTGCAGAAGTATCCTAAACATATTAGACTGGAGATTTTATTTTTTAAAGTACATAGCATTAAATAGCACATGAACCAGAATCCTGCTTTCCCTCCTTCCACACTGACACCCTGAGTACAAGATTACAGGATCATGGTTACTCTTGCTCAACAGCTAATCCAGTGAATATTGACTTAGGGGACAGAGAAAAGTAGCTTCAGCATGAAGACATAAGCACCTCTTTCCAACCCTAAAGCCTGAAGACTGGGATTCTCTGAAGGCTCAAAGTTAGAACACAGTTTGGAGAAACTAAATTACAGGGGGTGTGTTAAAATATTGTTTCCCCATCCCAGCTCTCCCCTGACTTGTCTATGTAAGTTCAGGAGGGAGGCCAGAGTGAGAGTCCCTTCCCAGTGCTGACAGAAGATGTGAACTGAAAACAGGGACAGAACCCAAGGACTGTCCTTCAGCACACTCTGCTTGACTGCCTTGAGTTAACTGTGTGTTTTTAAACCTTATTTCAGGCTTTTTCTGGGACCACAGATCACTACTGAAGAACTGATGATTATTTTAAGCAGCAGATCAGATCTACTTCCAAATTGAGAGCAGGGAGACCCTGGCACAGGTTGCCCAGAGAAGCTGTGGCTGCCCCAGCCCTGGACGTGCTCAAAGCCAGGTTGGACAGGGCTTTGAGCAACCTGGTCCAGTGGAAGGCATCCCTGCCCATGGCAGGGGGCTGGAATAAGATGATCTTTAAGGTCTTTCCAACCCAGACCATTCCATGAAGAAAATTGGTATAGGGACTGTATATACCCACCCTACTTTTTTTTGATGTTTGTTTTCACAACTCTTGGTTTATTTTCCTCCATTTTGAAAGCACTAGTAATGATTATCTGGTTTTATACATTGTTTTAAGATTCTTGAATCAAATAAAACCTTTACATCTCTTTGCATTTATCACTAAAACCAAATTATGCCTGTTTCTTCTCTTCCCTGTAAAACAACCTGGAAAGCACTTTCCCAAAATCTGCACCTTGATCATGTGGTATGTTATCTAGAAAAATGCAGATCTCGGGTTTTTAGGGCGCTGTTTTTTTGGGTTTTTTTTTTTTTTGCTTGCATGGACAGAAGACATCAGAAGAGGGAGAAAAAAAAATCCCAAAACAAACCACCAACAAACCTTTCCTGGGCATTTTTATTTTTTGTTATATTCCTTTCCTAGCTGTGGGTCACATATGTAAGTGGCCTTTCATGGCAACATATGTCCAAGATTATACCAATATAAATCGATAATAGATATATTTTGGTTCCATTTTTAATATGCCATTCAATCTTTTTTTTTGATAGAAAAAGAGAACCTGAGCTGCATATTAATGGGTCACAGTACCTCATGTTTACTGTTAAACATGAATTAAATCTGAGTAGCTTGGCATATCTCTATAATAAAAAAGGCACCATTAATAAGATTTCATTAAATTCAGAGCTAATGTGTAACAGCCTTATATCAGATATGTGAAAACAGAATTTCATAACAAGGTTGGGAGAAGTATTATCAAGGACCTAAGTAGAAAATCTGTCTTTCTCGATACTGGAGGAATTTATATTTGAAGAGTGTTCTTTCCTATTGAGATCTTCATTGACTTGTACAAAAATACCGCTTTTAATCTCAAATCCCCACTGGCATTTTCATATAAGCACTGAAAATGCTATTGGGCTTTAGAGATTTAATTTAATGAAGGAAAAGTATTTCTATTAAAGTGTGTAATTTTTTTTATTTTATTTTTTTTTAAACACAACATCTTCTGAGGAACCAGGGAAACAGGATTATTTTAAGCTCCGAAAAACTGACTAACCTGTGCCCTTGTAGAACTCCTGCTTCACAAAGGAAGCTTAACAGCTGTGGCAAAGCCTGTAGGTGTACTTGAAAAGGGACCCTACTGTCCCAAGTCATCCACACTGAGAATGCCAAGCCTGGAGAAGGCAGCAGAAAGAGAGGAAAAGAAATGCCCCCGTGCAGTCAGGTTGTTTGTGCTAAACTGCTGCATCATTAAGCTCCATTCTGAAATGTCAAAGATGGGAAAAACTCACCAAATAGCTACTAAATCTTCTGCATTAATAGACTGATCCTCTCATCTGTTCATGTCAAAAAGTATTAGGTCTGGCTGGGTCGGTAACAAATTCACTGTTGGGGTAAATGAAAGCCACTCCATCAATTTGGGCAGAATTGCACCCGTTGGCTCCTGTGATGAGATAGGCTGAGTTGTGCCATTTAAGATTACCTCCATACTAATTCTCACAGTGCTGCTTTTGTGAGGCTAAAAACCTTTGTTTTATCTGCAGATCACCCATGTCTTTCTTGTATGAATATTCATTACAAATATAAATTCCTTTTCATATTGAGAAGGCAAGTGCACTTGACACCAGGAGGCCTCTCAACAGGACACTGCCAGGGCTGACAAGCTCAACAGCAGTTGTTCTATTTGTGTGCAGAGCCTGCACAAAGTTAAATTTCCTCAATTCAAGGAAAAAAAAAAAAAAAAAAGGGTTCTTTTTGTTTAGGAACCAAGCTGATCACCGAGTTACAACAATGCAAACCTTACAAGTTATCTACTACAGCAACAGCTGGGCCCAGGGGTTATGTGAAAAAGAGGGTAAAGCAGGTATAAATACCTGACTTCTCATGAGATCTCCTACTTATCTCATATTTGGACAGCCAGCTCTGCAGAGAGGTTGTTTCTGTGAGGAGGTGCAGATAACAGAGTACTCAGACACCACCACAAACAAGAGAAAGGGTCATCTCCTGCTTCTGAAGTGAGACAACCTCAATGGAGAGAGAGAGAGTCTGAAGGTCTGTGACAAAACACTGATTCCTCATGCCCAGCTGATGATCCTACAGCCCAAACAGGAGCCTGCTAAATCTCACAGTTCCCTTTCCCAGGTTTAGTTGCCCATCCTGTCTATTTAACGTTCTCAGGCCTTTCAGGTAAGTAGTATTTCCCCCAAGCATGCAATTGTGGGCAAAAAGATAATTGTGCCATTGACCTCAACAGATCCATGATTCCCCTGTGTGCTCAGCCAGTGCAGCACGAGGATTTCACTGCTTGGAGTTTCTGTGACTGCCAAAGGAAGGCCAAAGTACAGTTGGGATTTCACATCGCTTCCTGCATCAGGTTTGTGATTGGTGCCAAACGATCTGGTGCTTCATTTCACAAGGTTAAAAAGTCAAATATGACAAATCTGGGAATATGGGCAATCACCTGAAGTAGCTGGAAAAATAAATGCACTGGAGTCACAGATGGAACATAAAATTAATTTTCATTTAAACCTAATTAAAACAGTGGTCAAAGATCATCCTTGAATCTTTATTAAAATAAACATGGTTTTGGTAGATATTTGGATTGCTACACATCTGATCTTGACACACAACTATTTTATTCTAATTGCCTCAATTTATTTTTTGTGGTGGATACCGGGAAGCATGGTGGACCACATTCTGATTTCATTTATTGCTCTTGAAATAGTCCCATGTGGGTGCACATCTCAAGTGCTAAAATAGACCCAGTTTTGATGCTTGGATTAACAAGCATGCAGAGGTTCCTATTTCTACTCAACTGTCACCCAAAAGTATGCAAATTGTTACTATGCAATAGACTCTTAGGTTTGCATGAAAGCAATCGATATTATTAAAGCATTTTACATTAAAACATGTTTTGTTTCCTTACTAAAGGCAAAAGAGATGCACTGGGTTATGCCCTGCATAAAACCACAGTCCTGCCTCAAATGCTGTCACAAAAGTGGCAGATTAGTTCCATTCTTCCACAGGTTAAGCATAAACAGGAGAATGAAAACCTGATTTGATGGCACATGACCTGGATAATACAAAAGGTCCCTCTAGTTTGTTTGTTCATTTTAAAACATCCATAGATTTTTTCAATCAGAAGCCAACCTGTCTCCCTAAACCTGTTTACCCAACTCTTGATTCAGAACCGTTCTGAAAGGCCTTAATACCCCAGTCATGAACAGCCTCAAACTTTGGACACAGGTGAAAACTTTACAAGCGACCTCTGTCACAACAGAAAACCAAACAGAAATCCCAGTACTGCTGATAAAAAAACCCTTCTGGGTAAGGCTCAAACCACGAGGGACCATCCTTCAGCCGGCATAAATCGTTCCCGCTCCGCTGGAGCCGATGGAACCATGACTACTTGCCTCGGCTAAGGAATGGCCTCGAGTCACTGGCTCATCTCTAATGGCACTGCCAGGGGACGAGGTGGGTGGAAAGGAGAAAACAAGCAGGGAGAAAAGGTTGATGTAGAGCAGCAGACAGTGTTGTTTTGGTTTTTTTAAGAAGCTGGCAGTGTTAATAGAAATCCTCCCTCTTCCACTGCATTCTTATGCAAAGCTCAGATCTGAAGGTTACCTGCTTCCCCAGTGACTTGAAATGGAATTTTTTGTAAAGTAATCTCTTCAATCTGTCTCTTCCTGTATTTACAGAGCATAAAAGTAACCATAAAATGCCACCGTTTTTGAGCAAATCTAATCTGCCCTCCCAGTAATACCAGGCCACATGATGATTATCTCATTTTCTCTTTGACAAATGTGGACTTATTGGCTGGTCATTGTCAAAAAAATGCATGTCCTTACATCAGATACATCACAGCAGAGACAAATAAAAAACATGAAACACTGAGCATAGGCAATAGGAGGCTGATGTCTCTGCCTGGTGACCTGTTCTGCAGAGTCAGTGACACAGAGCAGTCTGTCATTTTCTCTGCACTGTTTATGGCTCTTCCACTCCTCTTTTCCACTTCAGTTTCAGACAGGGAAAGAGGTAAAAAAGGAAAGATGAGCAAAGAAAACTACTTCTGCATGAAGGGCAAAAAAAACCACCAAGCTCTTAAGAAAAGGAAAGCAGTGAAATAGCCTGGTTTTGGACAGCTGCATTCGAGGTAATCAAGATCTCTATAAAGAGACAAGGTCAAAGGTTTCTAGGGAGGAGGTTTCACTCCATTTTCGATGGATGGAGAGTCTAACTGAAGCTCAACAAATGCAGAATGCAAACAGTAAAGAGGAGAGGGGAAAAAAATAAGCATCTGTTCCAGACTCCCAGCTATGAAGGGCTGGGAGAGGAAGAACCAGTCCTTAGAAAATCCAAAGCATTACTTAATTCAGCAAGAAATAACAAGCAGCCAAAACGAAGCAGTGACAGCCTCAGTGGGGATGCTACTTGTGCAGCAGATATGAACTGCTGGAGTGCCAGCACAGTGACACTCAGCTTGAGTGGTGACAGCCCGATGTGACCACTGGCAGGCACACCACCACTCTTTCCCTGTAGAAAAGCAAAGTTTCACTGCCTGACTGAGCAACCCCCAGCCATATCTGGGTCAGGCAGAGTGACTCAGATCCTAAAGTCAGAGGAGAACTCTCCTCTCCTATTCAAGGTAGAAACCTTGAATCCCTTCCGTGTGCTGACAATGGCAAGGTTTGTACCTCAGTCCCAGCAGTCAGGCAAGCACAGAGCCAAGCTGCTGGGAGAGCTCCTTTGCCAGCAGTAGCAACAAATGTTACATGGGAAAAAAAAAAGGTCACTTGTAGCCTCAGGCAGAGGAATGGAGAGTTCCTCTGGCTCCCTGGAAAAGCACAGGAGAGCAAAGCCTGACAAAGGAAGTACTGAGGCTGCAGGGAAGAGATTAGGCAGGAACACATCCAGGAAGATATTCAAAAAAAGCTCTGTCCTTTTTGAATCCACAGGATTTAGACGATAAGGAGGAATCAGGCACCTAACTGCCTTCCTGCACCTTAGCTTTCAACCAGGATTCATCCCACCTGGCTTTAAGTGTTTAAGTAATGAGCCAAGCACCTCCAGAGAGCAAAGCAGTGTCAATGGGACCAGGCACCCTTCAGAGCTCCCAGTGCTCTTGCACTGACTGCAAGGGGAGCATGGAGCCTCCAGCCTGGGCAGCTCAGATAAATGCTCATATTTAGTTATGACAAATCTATAGTTCAGTCTCTCCCTGTTTCTCCCTCTGTGAAATAAAGGTCAGCCCTCTCCTATCACAAGCACATCCGTACTTACCACAGGCAATTCTCAGTGTGAAAGCTTCATCCTGCCTCTGCTTCACACAGGAGTTTTGCAGCTCAGGGATCTGAGTAAAACCTCTGTTCAGAGATATAGTTCTGTCAGGTGTGACACAGCCTACGTTCTATTCCATGGCTGCCTAATCCAAGCCAGGCCCTGGGAATAGGCTGTGTTGGGAGAAAAGGCAGCATGAGCCTTGTCTTTGTGGTGTGGAGAGCGAAGAAATGGGGGGAAACAAGAGACGTCTTTCTTAGGTCCTGCAGCCACATTAAAGAACCCCCTCAGAGTCATTACACTTCATTCCTGCACCTTCATTTTCCAGTATCATGAGACACACTCCAAAGGCATATTTGCATTGCCAAGGTGTTACCAAAGTGAAGTGAAAGAGCTTAAAGCTTCTTTTATAGACAATGCATCTATTCATGGTAGATAAAGGGATTAAAGATCCTACTAAAATCCATTAGAATCAGGAGTAATACTGCCACATATAGTTTTATTTTGCACTTTTATTATACCTTTCCTCACCGGATCTTAGAGCACTTGTCAAATGAGAAATTAGGCTCTGCTACTTTAGCAGGATAAAATAAAAACTCTGCTTTCAGATAGAGAGGACAGCTCCAGTGACAGCTGAAGGTCACACAGGAATACAGCCTGGCTTGTGGGTTTCTGCTCTAAAGCCCATTCTCTTTTTCAATTAAAGGGATGACAGTGCCACATACACACAGTACTTGGGGTAAACATTTGTCTGAGTTCTTCATCTCCTCCTACCATTATCTGCACCATTTTTATTTGAATGCCTCATCTTTTTTTCCCCAGAGTTTTCTGCAAAATTCAAATGAACCGTGAACGAGAGAATGAGAGGTTTATTGAGCCATAGCAGGCTAACACTACCCATGTTCCTGCATGATTCGAATACTCAAGTGGCCCAGATGCTCTAACATTCAATTAATGAATTCCAGAGATTTGGGAAGGGGGTGGAGGGAGGAAAAAAAAAATTACACATGATGTTGGCTTTGCCATTGCATTATCCTAGGTGTCTCAGTCTGATGAAGGTTAATGAGGAGAGTTCAAATGCTAAGACATAATTAAATAGCAATAATTAAAGAAGCTGACACTGCTAGAAGCAGCAAATGGAAAAAAAATAAGATTGTTTCCCTTTAAAAGAAAGTAGGAAGTTTTTGCTCTAAACACAACCCTAACAGGTTTATGAAATGATTCCCTGTATTCTAAAACATGAGACAAGCACTCATTTATGGGTGTCATTACACTTTTAATGCTGCTTGCCTCGCCTTCCCCGATCCCACTGGCCTGGTTTGGGATGGGATCCTCAGCACAGTGAAGCCCATTTGGCAAGGCTGGACCCTGCTCAGATGGACATGAGCTGGTCCTGGCTGGCACAGAACTGAGAGGGCTTCAGACATTCCCCAGATGAGCACATTAGGAAAACTGACAGTGAAAACCATTGTGAGACAGGCAATGCCCTAACCCATAATATTCTAGAAGCAGCCAGTGCAGGACATAAAACTGAGTGAGTGCTTGGAAAATTGGAATACTCAGATCCTGAAATCTCTGGACATTTGGCTTCATTGGATATCCTTGCTTTAGACTGGCTGGTTCACGCAGCATGAAGCAGAAAGGAGAAGAAAAAAAAAAAAAGTAGCAACTTCTAATTTATTTTTCTAATTAATTTGCAGCTGCTAGTTAACATGCATCTTTTGTTAATGACATCAAAACTTCCCACTGTTCAGAAAATTCCACTGATTTACTGAACACTTAAGAATCACTCAGCACTGTCAACATGGCAAGCACTACCATGGTAAACACCAGTTTGCCTGCTGTTGAAATCCAACTCTGCATTAATGGAAATGAGGGAGACAAGAGGATCTCTCCTGGCTGAATAAAGTCATGTTTAGATACATATAAGGAAAGGAAAGGAGAAAAAGTGTGGTTAAAAATTCAGTGCAAGCCAGCCTCCCTCAGAAAGTGTCTTTTTCTAAAACAGATTGATTCTGACATTTCACCTTTCTCCTGACCACTGGCTCCTGCAGTATTGGCAGAGCATCCATCACCACAAACACCTGAGGAGCAGTACGTCTCCCTTTGTAAACCTGCCAGCAGCCAGTCAAGGTAAAACTTGCAGCCTTTTTAACAAAGGTGCAAAATCCAGGACCAGGGCAGACAGGTAAGAGCTCCTTTTCATCCCAAAGTCACACCAGCATTTGAAGATAGGTCTCAACGGGTGAAAATCCAATGCATCAATCCACTGAACTCCCATGAACACTTTCTTGGGTCATTTTGTCTTACTCAGAGACTAAAATTATGAAGAAAACACCACTAAGAATAAGACTAACAACAAAAAAAACCCCTCTCCATGCCTATCTCCATTAGTAAGGGGTGCTGACCTTGTTCAGTGGTGACCAAGGGGAATCTGTTTACAGATGACTGGTGGCTGAGCTTTTGACAGCAGAAATATGTCTCCCATAATATGTTTCTGTCCATCTAAGCTAAAGTGCTCTGCTGTCTCTTTCTACCTACAGATGTCTTAAATTCGAGGCAAGAACTTGGCAGGAGTTTGAAACCAGGCAAAAAAGTACTGCAAATATATTCATGGAAGTTGTACATTTTGAAGCTTAGCAGACAGAAACCTAATTATAACTTCATAAGCTCTTCCCAAGGTTGATTCCACAGTGGCAGAACCTGGATAATCAACTTTCTGAAGCTGGTCACAGCAAAAAAGAGCCTTATTTTCAGGACAGATTCAGGAGGGAGAAATTCTTCCAGTTACACGGGAGCTCCAAAGCAACTGTCTCCAAGAGATCAACCACCCGTGGTAGCTTTGATACCAGTTCAGAAATAAAATAGTAATTACAAAACTCCACCAAAAATCCAAATGAACAGCCCCAAGCCAAAGCCTATAAGCAAAGGGCTCTTGACTGAAGTACTCACATCCATTTCAGGATCTGCACCAGCAGAAACCCAAAGGTTTCTCACATTAACTTTTACTGTGATAAAACCACTTTTGCTCTTCAAGGCTTTTTGCAGAGATTTCAAACTGTCAGCAACGCAATTTGCATCCAGAGAAATGAGATAAATGCAAACCATCTTTAGCTTTTGAGGCCAAAACCCACTGAAGTTCCCATGACAATGACTAGAGGGCATTTAGATACATCTGCCTGCTCATGACATGTTTTCATTCTTTCACTGCCTCAACTGCTATACTCAAGAAGCCTTTGCTTATTTCATCTCTTATGTTTCATATTTCTTTTCAGGTCGCTGGGGTTTGTTTTTGGGGGTTTGGATGGGTTTTTTGCTGTGTTTTGTTTGTTTTTAAGGATGAATTGCTTGAATGGCTCAGAATGGCAGAGTACATCATTACCAGTTGTGAATTGTTAGAGCAACATAAAAAAGTCACAACAAATATTTACAAAACTTGCAACAGCAATCAAGGCCTCAGGTACCGACCATCAGTCTTCAGAAAATCAAGAGTTAAACATGAACATCTGTAACTGTTTTCTCCTTTGAACTGTTTTTAATGAAACAGAATGGCCTATATTAATGGCCTTTCAGAGATTACAGGATGCAAAGACTAAAACTAGCCCTTAATAATCTAAGCCTAAAATCTGATCAATTCAGGTGGATTATAGAGACAATAAACTTCCAGAATCAAAGATTTCTAAGAATTACTATCACATCTCTGTCTGAGGAAGATTTTTTGCTGCTCAACCCTTCATCTCTTGCTATGTCTTAAAAAGTCTCTCCTTGTTTTCAAGTCAATTTTTCCTGAAATAAGTGCACATAAACACCAAAATCCTCTAGTCTGCTGTTAGAAGAACATGCTCATGGCAGAGGAGATCGGAAAGGAAGGAATAGGAAAGGAAAATAAGGAGAGTATAGGGATAAGTCACTGTACCTCAGCAAAAGACAAGTTTTATCAGGTTGGGAAAACTGATGAAGAAAAAGTTGCAAGTAATTTATATTTCTGTAATCCTACATAAATATAGCTATAATTCTGCTTTTATGTGTAACCTTCTGTTCACCTCACACACTGCACATTCTGCAGGACCAGAGCTGTACCACTGCCATTTATCCATGGTTAGGCACTTCTGTATTACTCCAAACTAATGAAACATAATGTTATCCTAATCTCCTCTGTAAAGCTTATCATCAATTGTCAATTATCCACAGCATCGGGATGAGAAGAGGAAATAAAGTTGGCACAGCAAAAGAAATTGATAAGGTGAAACGCATTTAAATTCGACAAATCAGTCACTGTTTTTAAGATGCATATTTTTGAAAGGTGAATTTAAGAAGTAGGATGAGATCATCAGAGTGCAAAAGGGTTTTCAAAAGATTAATATCAAGATGATTCCTAAATAACATGGGTAATTGGTTGGTGAACAATCAAAAGACTTGACTACACTGTGGCTTCTTTCTTTCTTAGAGCGCATTTAAATGCATCGTTTCATCTCTTGCTGTGATTTACACTACTTTTATACAGTCTTTATTACAAGAAAGTTTTGGCCTTCAGATCAGATAGGTCCTCTAGGAGCTCAGTTATTCACCCAATGAAAAGCTACATGAAGGCCCTCCATATTATGACTTTTCCTGGCAGGGATTCCTAATGAAGCGATGTTCCAGTCAAACAAGATGGTGGGCAAATGGGACATTTGCAGGCAGCACATTCAAAATTATACGTGGACGAAATTAAATTACTATTGAATCATCAATTTCACTATGTGGAGTTCTCATAATTAATGAGGAGGCTATTCTCAATTTTCAAAAGTAGTATGTACAATGCAAGACCATACACAGCTGTTTCAGACAAAATCAGAAGGTTTTTCCTCCTAAGATTGCCAAAAAATTGCGACATTCAAGCACAATAATTGCAAGTTTTGGCATTTCCTTCAACACAAACAGCACACACATGCCGAGTACAGGAAAGAAATTCTGATTCTACTCTTAGAAATTCATGTAGCAAATGTCCATTCCAGCATTCACCTGATTTCTGGCTAAACGAGCAGCATCCTCTCTCTGCCAACACTAAAAGCAATGCATATCCACCGTCACCTTCAGTGGTTTAAAACCAAAAAGAATAAAAATAGGGAAGAAACTACTTAATGGGCTTTTTTAAAAAAGAGGAAACCCTGTATTTATTATCCTAGAGGCCAGGTACAGGAGAACAGACACAGCTACAATACTCTTTCCTCATTCAAATGCTTCACAATTTTAAAGAAATGAGAAGAACAACAAAATTAAGAAAATCGGAGGCGTAAGAGGAGTCACCAAACACAGGGGGGTTAAGACTGATTACCACATAAAATCCTGCCAGTACCATTAGCCCTCTGTTTCTCGTGAGCACGTACAAGGTTTATTTTTCAAAGGCAGACCCTCTAGCATGCCATGCCTGTTTGCTCATGTGGAGATGATGTGTAAGCTTCAAAAATCCCATTTCTAAAGCTAGGAGACACATTCTGCAGTGAAGCTGGGAAGGCACCTGCAGAGTTTGTTCATTTACATCACACAGTGTAGTAATCCATGATGCAGAATCCTCTGCAGCATCCACTCCCCCTTCCACATTTAACTGCTAACAACTCCATACTGGGAATCAAGTTTGTATAGAGAAAACTTTCCTTGATAGGAAGAAAACCATGCTAAACCTCCATCAGGTTTGTGTTTCACCTGGGACACCCTGCCTCCCATCCCTCAGTAAATGCATCTGAAATCCTCAGGAAATAGCCCAATATGAATACAATATTCCAGGGTGCCATTTATCCCCACCTAATAGTCCACTCTCTTCCCTCACTCCCTTGAGCACAAAGGCAAATTATATATGGTTTTTAAATTCGTTCATTTTGGTAATAAAGAAGCTTATCTTATCAGTCATTGCATGCATTAAAGTGCTGTCCCCTGGAGGTATAATTTTCCACCACACTCATTTTGGCATCTGTTGGACCAAGCTGTATTCACAGTCTCCCTGTGTACTAATATCTGACCCTTGGCCTTGAGGTAGGAATGCTGATCCCCAGCTTTACCTGACAATTCTTCTTTTCCTGCAGTGGCCTCCAAAAGTAAATGAAGATTAGTTTGCTTTCAGGGCTTATTGATTAAGCACTGTAAAGGATGGTGGCTGTGAGCTAACTTAGGTCATAATTGCTTAAAGAGGTCTCGGGAGCCAGAGCAGTCATTTTCTTGCAAAGATAACTGAAACCACAGAACGACACATGTAAGATAAACACACCCGGGGTTTAGGAGTAGCTGGTGCTTTGAGCTGGAAAGAAACACACACAGAGAAGCGTGTTTCCCTCTCCTTTAAAAACCCTCTCGCCACTTTTTCCCTTAAGCTCGGGAAAGGAAATGGGGGTGATCACAATCTCCAAGACGCTCCTGTGCGGTCACACATTTTCTTCTTACACAGTGCTTTTCATCAAGGATCTCAAATTACTTTTCAAACACTGATTAATCCCTACCTGGGAGATAAGCATTCTCATGCACACAGGAGGACACAGAGTGTTCAACAGCTTATCCAAGGACACAGAGTTCGTGAGCTGTGGAGCTGGAAACCAAACCCAGCCTTGGCTGGGGAGCAGGGGATGTGATCTCCAGAGTACACCTCCAACCCATGATATTCTGTGCAATGCTGCACAAACACATCACCCCTCACTTAAAATAGCTTTGAAAACACCTTCAGTTATTAAAGAAAATCATCATGGGTTTCAAAATAAGATTCATAGGTCCTACAGGAGCAGCAGTGGGCAGGAAGATGGCCTCGGGCTGGAAAGACATTGTGTTGGAGGAGGCTGGAAAAAGTGGGCCTGACAAGAATTTCAGGCTTAAATTGGTTCTTGCTGAAGACAACAACAGATCATCTATCACCTCCCAATAGAGTTAAACCCCAGATCTAACCCCAGGCCCCCGGGAACAAGCATAAATAACAGGATTTCCACTGAGGAGGAAGACAATGAAGAGCACCACTCACTATTAACTTCCCAGTAGTGAAAGGACTGCAGTGGGAACACAAACTCAGGGTTTGTGGGCTGCAGTCTATGACTGAGGCAAAACAATTGAGCCTAATACTAGAAAAAAACAGCACAGAACAATCACTAAACTTGCACAGAGCAACCATTTCTTAAACCTGTGCTTAATATTTCACTTAATTCTCATTAACTAAGCATGCCTGTAAAGTATCCAGCAGGTATTGCCAGAAACACTACAGAAATATGTAAAAACAATTCATATTTTTGTAGAAGGTGATGAAGACAATTGAATTGCTTAAAATATGCTGTTTAAACTTTAAAATGAAACTGGACTAAAATGAAACAGGAGTAAAACACTTTAAATCTGAGAAAAAACAGATTTTAAGGAAGCTATACAGGGGAGTAACATTTTAAGTATGCACAGAAATACAAATTGAAGAAAATATAAAAAATATTAGGTGAATGAAAAAAAAAATCAGTGCAGCTTATTCAAATATTATGTTTAATAAACAAATTGCTGAAGTCTTGCAATTTCTGCTTATGCAGTTCCTGAACATCTGCCCTGCTATATGTAACATTTTTCTCATCCTGTGTGCACAAAGCCCCCTCTTCCACGAGCAGAACCCCAACCCACACACAGATCCCTCACCTCTCCTGCCCTCTCAGCCACTGCACTGGTTATGGAACCCTGTTTCCTTGCCTTAAGTTCATACACTGCTCTTACACACTGTAATTGCTCTCTACCCTTCAGCACAAAGAGGCAGTTTCAGGTATTTCTTTTGGATTCAATGTAGTGGTGGTTACTCAGTAAGCCTAACAAACACTGACTCCAAGTGAAGGGATAATATGCCTGTGTTCCTCACTGGTCACTATGCAATTCTGCTTCCTTCTTACTTTGATCATAAAAGGGCAAAAAAATCAGAATTTCTGATGTTGTTTTATTTTTTTTCTAGGTCACTTAAGGAGATAACATCATACGCCTTCTACAGAATTAGAAAAATGAAAATTTTGGCCCCCACAAAAGACTCTGCAATGAGCTGTGCTGACAACCACTGTGTCTAACAAGATGCAATTCAGCTGAAGACTTCCTTGCTCTGCATTGACATTCTTCAGGCTGCAGAGCAATGTGTAGCTCGCAATCATTATTTCATTAATATCTAAAAATCTTGAGCTGGTGTTGTGAAACAAACCCTGAGAAAAGATGCAGTCAATAAGTATTTCAAGACCAACACACGGGAACGAGCACAAGAGAGGGATTTGAACCAGCATCTGTTGTGCAGAAACAGGTGTCACCACTCATCTACACCCCACAGAACAGCAATAAGGGACAAAAAAGTATCTGTATATACTGTAATGATTTTTTCCTTTTCACGTGAAGCTGGAGGACGTTATTTGTTGAATTCCAAGGTTGAAATAGCTTCTTTTAAATCAAAACTCTTGGAAATAGTAAAAAAAGTAAAACCAGATGTCATTGCTCAAGATGTTCCTTTGGACTAAGAGTTGACAATTGATTTTTCTGGGCTCAGCAGCTGATCCCAGGTAGGATTTAAGGCAATTGTGAAGTTAAACCCATTTTCTTCAGTGCACCTCTTGTCTTACAAGAAAAAGAATATATATTTTTATATACACACATACACACACAGGCCAGCACTTCAAGCTGACTGAAAGAGTACCTGCACAAAAAGTCTGTGTTGCAAGACTCCTAAATCACTGATCCTCAGTAAGAAGAGATGCAAGGGACCATATCCAAGGGAGAAAAGACTGTGTAAGCAGAGTTCCTCATCATTACCCCAATATCTAAATTTGGAAAGGACAGTAAAAGCCTCTCACAGTTGCTTCACTGGTGTGATTCAGCCAAACATCTGGAGGAACAAGTGTTCAGAAAAGCTCCTTCTTCCTACCTTTCTATTTTCTGTTCTTCCATTTTAGGATCCACTTTCAAGTGATGCTGGTTATTTCAAACAGCCTAATTATATTCTTGAATAGGATTATTTCCCCTTTGCAAAATATGGCCACTCCTGTTCAGCAGAACTTGAATCCACTTGATTTTTCCAAAAATGAGAACACTCTTATTCCACCTCTAAGCCTACTCCTCCTCCATATCATCTCAAAATGCAGCATTTGGTTGACCTTCTACACTACTTTCTGGTCTGAATTTCAGTGGCTGGGGTATAAAGCCAGCTTCCTTTGCCTCAGCAAAAACATGCAGAGCATCCAAGAAGAAAAGCTCTGACACAATCAAATTGCTTGGTCCTGAGATGCCTCTCACCTGGGACAATCCCTGTGGTTCCATGTGCTCACCTTGTGAAACAAATTCTCTGTGCTTAAATCTCAGAGAAAGGCATTTGGGCAGGATGAGGTTACTGCTTCTGACCAGAAGGGCACACCAAGTGGCCAGAGGCAGCCAGCAGGGCTCAGCTGATGCTGGATAACTGGATGGGCAGATGGAATTTGGTCAGGTCCCACAAGGTCAGGCACACTTTGCCAGCGCTCCTCCTGTGTGAGGGCATAAAACCTGGCTATATTCTACGTGTATTACACCACACAAGGCAGTATTTTAAGGACTTGCCCTCAAAAATCCTCAGCACAATTTTGGATAAGTGTCCTAGATGAAGAAGACACTAAAGACTTGTTAGACTCAGATGTTTTTAACAAGCTCTGCCTGCACATCGCTCCACAGTTCTGGTTCAAGATCTTAATGTTTATTTCTTACACCCAAGACTCTTAGTTGACAGAAAACAAACAAAAAGCTTTGCCCTGAAGCGAGATACTTGACTGCTGGAAAGACGTTTAACTTTCCCTTTGTTCTTAGGCTGGGAGAGGAGGGGGAGAGAGCTGAAATTCCTGGTTAAAGTTACTCTCATCATGCTGCATCAGAGCTGGCTAAATCAGTCACGCTGCATTACTCTACATGGCTGATTTAGCCTCCTATGATGAGTCACTGCAGTCAACCGTCAGCAAAGAGATGTACTACTTTAGAAAATAAAAAAAAAAAATCAGGGCAGGTGCTGGGTGCCCAATTTTGCCTTTCAAATGGATATCTTTCTGTTGTTGTTGTTAATTTTTAAGCATGGTGGGAGTTTATTTGATCAGCTGTGACTGTTCAAAAAAATTGTATCACCTTCATTCTTTATTAATTCCTGTCTGGAGGCCCCCTCTGCAGGTGGGACACCGTCACATTAAACACTGCACATTTGTGTGGGAACAGGCAGCGACAGCATTCCCTGACATCCCACACCAGCGTAAGCAGGGGAAAGAAAGAGCTCAGAGCAGTAAGAGTCTGCCTCAGGGCTCCCGGGGCCCAGACCAGAATAGGTCTATAAACCACCAAAACCCCCCAAAATTAGTTCTAGTTATCCAGATATTTTCAAACAGGGAAGAAAGAGAAGGGGAAAACTGAGACAATGATTTGGGCTCTGACAATGAGACAAGGAGAGAAGTCAAGTTTTAGTAACCTTAACATCTTGCCCTTCCCCATTGTCTCTGCAGACATGAGGACTTCAACAAGAGCTCCCCAAATCATCCTGCCCCAAGGAAAATTGCAATGCCCAGCCTTGCCTAGCACATCATCTACATGCTGTGGAAAAGGGGATGAGGAAAAAACAGGTCACTTGTCCTGCATTTGTGGAGCACAGGCCCCACTGGGCTGGCTGAAAAGGCTTTTTTGGCACTAAAAGTAATGTTTTGGGTTGTATTTCTACAGAATCCAGAGCCTATTTCAGTGCTCACAGACTGCACTATAATCCCGGAAAAACTATATAAATCGTGGTCCCAAGATAGATCTCCTCTTCCTTTTCTTTTTTTCTCCCCTGCCTTAATTTCCTACTTCCTCTCATTTGCTTTTAGATGCCTGGGTAGATTTAGATTAATCTTAGGGCTGAAATGTTACACTGAAGGGTTGTATTAATGCCTGATCTAGCTACTGCATCCTACTGTAATTCATGCACATCAGTAATAAAAATAATCCTCAGGGAAAAATATAGTGGGGAAAGGATTTTTTTTTTTTTTTTAACTCCGGGACTGTCAGCACATTTTCATTCTAAAGAAAACCAAAAGAGAGTTTCTAAAAAGATGCTGCAGTAGAAACCTTTAATGGAAATATCTCTAGGTAGCTGATCGTTCCGAGTCACCACAGACGCAGTTTGTTTCCAGTCTAAAATAAAACGAGTGGGAAAATTGCAATCCCAAAATATTATTAACTGCATTCCACATATTTCTTTCCTTCCTTATTACTTTGCAGTTTCTAGTTTAAGAAGCCAAAGATCAGACTTTTCCACATATTGCAGAACCTATTCAAGTGCCACTTAATCACTTGCCGACAGCTAAATGGGTGCTCCAAAAAGATCCAGTCCTGTCCTCTTCACATGAGCATAATGTATCAGAACCCAGGTGCGCCACTTCTAAAAAGCAGAGTTTGCACCAATTTTTCCTACTGTTAAGCCTCTTTTAAGCAGCCTTCTAAAATAAGCATATTCTAATTGAACTGCTCACAACACTTGGCAGCCTCTTTTGCTACAGAAAAACTTAAACGCGCTTTTTCCATTTCTAAAAAGGCATCTAGAGAAAATAATAATAATAAAAAATACAGTTCATCCAAGGCCATAAGAGATCACAGATTTTCTACAGAACTAATATGCATGATGAAGAACAAACAAGCAGTTATTTACAGGCTATATTAATGGAGGAAAAGAAAAGAATTTTCCTTTGCATCACTACACACACTGACATGAACAAGTAATCATTCAAATGCTTTTAAGAGATGCAGTCTTGCTTGTACAACTCTGGAGTCACAGAGAAATGAATGTAGATTACAGCAGCAATAGAGAAGCTATAAATACACATACTCTGCCCGTCACATCTGGTGGGTTTTTTTAATATAAGATCACGGTATTGATATATTTCTTCTTGTAGATGATTTAAACAGTTATTTAGGATGTCAAGATTAAAAATAGTCTTTTAAAGAGCAGGCAAAGGTATGATGGTATGATTCCTTGACTTCCTTTACCACACTTTCATCTCAGCAAAAACCCCTGCTTACTTATAGAATATCCCAGCCATCAATCAAAGATAAGGTCTTTAAACAAGTAGGAGGCTTGAAACAAATTTTATTATGTGGGAAAATAAAATAAAATAACACACCAATTAATTCAAATGAGTGTTTTGCTGGAAAGGATTAATTTTAACACAATTTGAATTTCAAAGTTAAGGCAGTCTTCCCAAGTCTCATACCTGTTGTTCATGCCTACCCTATCTGCATTTTCTATTTGATTGGTTTACAGCTAAAGTGGGGAAAGGGAGATAGGGTTAGAAATAAAAAAAAAAAAAAGGCCTGTTTTAGTTGACTTGTTCTCAAACAAAAATACAGAAAATCCTCCCTCGCCTGGCTCAGCCAAAACAAGCCTGATGGTTTATCATTTCACAGCTTCACCCAGCTCAAAATTGGAAAGACTTTTAAGGTCTTAAATTGTCAAACGGTGACACCACTTCCTGCCTACTTTAAATGATTATTCTTTTAGCTTTCTTTAATTCATCAGTTCCTGACATTCTGTCTGCCCTCTCTACCACCTCAAATAAATATCAAAACAAAAGGAGAACATACAAAAATCCACTCTGGCAGCAAAGCCATATCCTCAGAACAGAACGGAAATCACACAACCCAACATTATTGGAGAAAACTTACATTTTCTTCTTAAACTGGTAGAGGAAACACAAAAAAAATTCAGATAGGAAAACATCTTCTGGGTTTTCTAATCCAGCACACTACTTCAGAGGGACTAATTTCAAAATTGGATGTAGTTCAGTCAAGGTGTTTCATTCCCATGCACAGCACAGCTGATCCCCAGGCAGAGCTAAACTGTGGGACTTGCACTTCCCCCTGCAAGGCTCAACAGGTCATGAGAACCTTGGCAACCTCACAGCAGCCATTTTTTCCCCATACAAACCAACCATCCTTTTCTTTACTAAATTCTCCAGCAGATAAACATCCAGCAAGATTTTCTTAAACTTGGGACAAGAAGATTTTCTTCTGTCTCCCATTATGTTAATCAAACATTTACTGTTGCCATTGCAAAGAAGATGTCACTTTCTAACGCCCAAGAACTTCTGTGTCCCTCTGGAATGTGGCACCATTTTGTTTTAGAACCTCTAATTTTTTATAGATCTTCCCCTGCCCTTCAAACACCAAGTGAAGGAGAATTAGCAAAGCTTTATCTTGTATTTTAACATGATGATATTGTGCTCAGCACAAAACATGAATTTCAGAGGTGGTGAAATAATCCTGACTTTCTCAGCAACCTGAAGAATTCTGAGGCACTCTGAAACTTGACTTATGGTTTGATGCTGCAAGTAATAAGCTGAAGCAAATAAGAACATGGTCCAAGCAAGCACAAACATACAGAGTTTGCAGAATTATGCAAGCCAAGAATTTGGCCCAATATATAGGTAACATGAGCAGTAGCCTTTGCAGCATGCTACAACTCAGGACCTTTCAGACTGAGCAAAGCAAGACATATTTCTTGTACAGCTGTAAACCTTAACTCAGCTCTAGCAAACACAACTTTTTAAAAAGTAACACCAGAAGACCATCCGGAGTGGGACACAGCACAACTTATCTTTATTAGGAGACAAGCCTCATTTTTCATGAGGGAAACACACTATATCCAAAAAGAACTGGAAAAGGGAGACATGGATCGCTTAATCTTTCAGGAGATGGAGGCAGATCTGTGTGAAAGCTGGCATGGAAGAAAGCAGGACAATGAGAGTTGGTGATCAAAGGGAGAAGTTACAAGCAGAATACTTGAACATGACAAAGAAAAGGAACTCAGCAGTACAAAGATATGCTGGACACTTACACATCAAGGTAATCCAAGCTTTATTTGGGACAAAAACCCTTTCATCCATCTGGCTATCCTAAAAAAAACCCCTAAACTGTAGCTGCCAAATTATAAGGAAATTTTTAGGTGTTTTATTTTACCCACTGAGATCTGTACTGCATCTTCCATTTAGCATGAAGCATTTTCAAGGCCAGTATCGTTCCTGGAATAATATCACAATGTGCACAAAGCTATTTGTCAGCCCATAACCAAACACCAAAATTGGTTCTGACGGAACGTGCAATTGCTCACCCTGGACAACACCCGCTGTCCAAACAGATAGAGATTTTGTAGCTAAAGGGAGCAATCTTTTAGTTATTATTTTAAATCATCAATGCAGACATCTCATTAATATGAGCCAAAAAGGAACTTGACCTAACATAATATACTACGCCAGAAATGAACAAAAGATCATTCCTTTCTTATCAACAACCATTTCCAATTAAAATGTCCGCATTTGGATTCCAGCTTATTGCAAGAGACTTACTTTGGTGAATAATCTGGCTTTCCTAAGCTGGTCAGTCCCGGGTGAATAAAAGATCAAGGAAAATCCGTAACTATTCCCTCAGACGATCATGTACTCTGTATGTACCACAGAAAAGCATTAGAGGGACTGAGTGCCAGGTCCTTACATCCCATTGGAGCCAGTTTTGTAAGAATGTCACTTACATCTTTCCATGGAGTGCTCCAAATTTTGCTCTTCCCTTTTGACCTTTTGCTTTTCTACTCTTTGTGTTTTAAGCCATCCCAGAGGTGCTGGGCCCAGATGTGCTCAGGATAACATTTTCAGGCGTGTTCAGCATTACAGAGACTGTCAGTCCACTTCCAGTAATTCTCAGAGACAGGCCCAGTAGATACTGCCAGTGGGGCACATTTTCCAAGAAGCTAATGCAATAAGCAACAGTGCCTCCAAGTTTGGCGGAGAAAAAGAGGTCACCACATGTTTGGCAACACATCATTAACTTCCTAATTATGCACTAATGGACATCTGATATTTCAAAACCACTACTTGATGCAATTACGCCCCGCTCTCCTACATTAAAGGAAAGATGTAGCGGCACTACATCACCCACCTGCTGCATTTTTTTTTTAAAGCCCACTTAGTTCAGAAGGAATTAATCCCTTCTACCCACCACTGATATCAGGCACCAAAAATAAAACTAATTTTTAGTACTTGAAGGAAAAACAAAACGCCCCACACCTTTGATCAGCAGCTAGTCTTAGGTACTGGGTATTAGGAATAGGTGACTACTGAAAGATTTCTCCAGAGCCCTGAGGAAATGGATGACAAGGTTTGGGCCAAAACCCCTGCAGTTATGCCAAATTCTGCTGGATGTGTGTGAGTTCCTGGTCTACAACATCTGAGCCAATGCTAACAGAACAGTTCTCTCATGTTTCACCTCAGGACTAGCTGCACATGCACCTATTCTGTCAGCTGGGGTAGTAACACACAGTTTGCCATGGCAGGAGAAATTGCTGACTCCAACATCCAGCTAAAAATAATAAATAAGAGCAACACCACACTTCCATTGCTTTTTCTGCTAATCCAAAGGTACTCAAAAGCAGTTGCACCCACCACCTCACTGCTGGACACTTTTATCAGTGTGGTGGGTGACTCCAAAATCCTGTTAACAAAAAAAGTTCCTCCTTTTGTGTCTTTACCCAGACAAGCCACTATTTCCCCCTTCTCAGAGCAACAACATGAAGACTTCCCAGGCACTCGTGTCATGGACAAAACACTAATAGATACTTTCTGGGTAATACCTGAAATAAAGCCTCAGCCTTTCAGGCAGAGCTGACCCAGTGTAGCACAGAGCTGACCCAGTGTAGCTCTGACATGAAAGAGCATTTATACAAAAAAAAAAAAAAATACAGTCCCAAAACCAGTTTTAAACCATTTATTTTAAGAACAGCCTAGTGTAGCCAAGGGAAGAATTTAGCCTCAATGAAACATAAATGAAATCCCATCAGGAAAGGCCTGTTTACATCCCAGCCCCAAAGGGCTTTTTTCAAAGTTCTTAGCATCCTCAGATGATTTCACTGCCATGATTTATATATAGCTGGGGAAGTCCTTAGATGAAAATCACATGTGGAAATCTGCAGTGCTGCCAGGTGGCCTCTGGAGGGAAGAAAGTGCTGTGAAACTTCTGGAATGGTTTAAACCTCTGAGCCCCTGCAAGGCAATTTGGATTACACGATGGCCCACAGAAACATGCTGTTCCTGAACACACAAAGCATAAATACAGCAAATCGAGTTAATAGGCTTTGTACTGCACATCTTGTTTTGTTTGCAGACAGTGCTATTAGAAACAGCTTCCAACCAGCTTTTCTTTTGTGATTGTTTTGGTCCAGCTCATGTCTATTTATGCAAATATTCATTTTAAAGCGGTGACTCTAAAAAGCAATTGCAAGTTAGCAAGCACTGGTCAAGGACTGGAAAGGATTGCTTGGATCAGCTCCCTCCTCCACGCCAGACAATCACGTAAGAAAAGCCAGGATCAAAGAGGCACTTAATGATGTCTGCTTCCCCACTTTCCTCTCTAGCCCTTCCTGTGACCTTCTCAAAGGATGTTTCATCTTCCAGCTCCAACACTGAAAGGGAAAGCCCTCACCCCTGGTCTTGTCTCTGGGTGATTCAGCCCAAGAGGAAGGAGTGCCACCTTCAGAGACACAGACTGCCACAGCCACGCTTTTTAGGCAATAAAGCCAAGCAGATTTACCATGGACTATCCCAGCCTGATGCAGCCAGGATTCAAGACAGTCCTTGGCTAACAAATTATCAAAGTGTGACTGTTTCTTCATAATCACCTACTGCATCTTTAGTTTTTTTGCTGTCCTTCCTTCTCAGAGCAAAGCCAAACAACTCACAACATTTGAGTCCCAAGCAGCAGATCATTTTACCTCATCCCAGTCACCTTGGGGGTACAGACACTAGTGGAGCTTCATCTGGCAGTGCCTCCTGCCTACTCCAAAAAGGCCCCCAGCAGACATCCTTCCTTAGCACCGAACACTATGAGAGCTCTCCAAAAAATGACACTGTATCCTACACATACTTTGGCTAAGTTACACAGCTTTATTTTCTTTTCTAGCTCAAAGGTAGCCAAACGAATGATTCCATGTGTTTGCAACCTTTTCCCAGTCTGTGGTGGATTGTTTTATAACCACTTGCAGGCAGCTGACACACAGAGGAACTGCTCACCCCTCATATCCAACTTCAGAGTCTGCTGCCCACAGGCAATCCTGGACCCTTTCCAGTCTGCTCAAGGGGTCTGATCCCCCTTGAAACACTCCAGAAGACCTCATTTAATCTCAGCATCTGTAAAACTTGTCCCTATTTACCTTGCAGTGAGCAAAGGAACACACCAAGTTGTGGTTACTGTGCTGGAGGATGAGGGGCTAGAGAAAAACCAGAAAGCCACGCTAGAGGGGAAGGAAAGCTTAAGGGCAATTAAAGGATCACGAAATGTATCCAGCTCAATAGACCCAACATAACTCGGGTATCGACTTTGTAACAATGTACACAATCGTGAACTTTCCCAGGGCTTTTTACGCATTAATTCATAGCTCACCTGGCACTCTCAGCTCTGCAAGCCTGAGCTCTACAGTCCAGTTGCTCAAAAAAATCCTCTCTAGGCTTGGCAGTCGGCACTGCTCCCCCATTTCATAGCTACCATTGGTCATCCAGGGAATGCCACCATGCACTCAGCCTCTGGAGACCCTCCCTGCAGGGGCCAGCAGGGCCAGGCCACCAACTTCTTCAGCTGCGAGGGGTTTGGGAAGCCCATGGAAGCATCCCAGCAAGCAGAAGTGTGTGAGCACTGCAGGGAGCTGTGTTAGCAAGGGACTCATTACACACAGGATGGGGGGTGGGAAGCAAGGAGCAGGACAAGTTCAATAGGAATTTGGCACATGCATCAGCTCACTTCATTGACACTGCAGCCATTTGGAAAACACATCAACAACCAGATCAGGGAAATTTTCCAGCTGGGTTGCAGTGCCTGTCTCTCCTGAGCATTATCATCTCCAAGTCTTAATCCAGAGACACTACAAGAAGAGACAGGGATCTGATGTCCCATCTCCTGCTGATTAGCTGGCAGGTTTAGCAAGGAGACATGGGAGTTTCCCTTTTTAAATAAAAAAGGCAGTTGCCAGCACCAGCTGATGGGCATTAATCCAAATAAGCCAACCCAGAGTTGAACTCAACCATGCCACATGTCAGCACCATGTTACTGCATTATGTTATGCAAATCAACCTCTGAGAAAAATACAACTAGGAAAGAAGGAACTACAATCTTGGCAGGCACTGCTCTGTCAAGTGCAGCCCCAGCTGCCAGCTCCATGCAGGAGTTACATCCAAGTTCCTGCAAAGCAGGCTGCAGGCTTTGCACTGGCTCTCCATCCACCTCTACTGCCGTTCTATTTACCCAGCATTACCTGCAACAAGGACAGGTCCCTGCAGACTGAGGGAAGGGGGTCTGAGGGAAAGTCCAGCACCCAATCCATGCTTTGGAATGGCACATCCTGCCCAGCACCTTAAACTGTGCCCATCATCCTGGCCCAGCTCCACCTCCCATGTCAGGTCCAAGTCCACCACTGTAAACCCAGCCGTGCGTTGCACTCCGAAAATAAAGAAAATAAAGAGGGAAAAGAACAAACCAGTTTGAAAGACTTATTTAATGTTTTGTTGGGAATACTGAAGTTGCTAAGCACTGAACTCTCCTGTTTATCTTCAGGGACTCAAACCACCCTGCCATCTGCTTTTGCTCACTTCTTATTTACTCAGTCTAACCTCAAGCTTTGTTTTCAGGAATCCAGGACTGATCTAACTTGTGTTCACTGTCCATCCACAGTCCAACCCTTAGTGCATTGGGCAGACTGAAAGCAAGTGAAAAGCAAAAAACACCTTCTCTACAATTCTGCTCTTTTCCTGTGTTCAGTTGTGCCCAATCCCATTTTTTAATCACACCACTGGCTTCATTTCACCTAGCACTCTAAATCTGAGCTTCCTGCTTCCCACTCACATCTCCACAACAAGTCATCCTCCCTTTACTCGCTGTGCTCCCTCCCAGGCTCCTAACCAGCTTCTCTCTTTTGCTCACTCTTGTGGAAGTCTCACCTTTCACCCATGCATAAAATCTGTGATTTCTTACGTTCCTGACCACACTCCTTCCACTTGTGTCTCTGCAGTGACATCGTTTTGGTGAGACCTCTCAAACAAACTCACCAGCAAATTGTAACAAACAGCTTTAAGACCAAATTTTGGTGATCTGATTCACCAGACCTTGCTTGGATGCAATACCTACTGCCCTGCTCAGCTCAAGACAGCACTGAAGCAGGGACTGATTTCCTGTTCCACGAGGCACAGACCACACTGTCAGGGCCTAATAAACACCAGGCAACCTTTCATTTCCTTATAATTAGCTGCATCATTTGACTCATGTTACAGAAAGAAAGGCACAAAAGCAATGCACAGGATTCTTGCTAGTTGCAGAAAAAAACGTGGATCAAATTCAACATCCAAGAAATGGTTAAAGAACAGTCAATCTTCAAAGACAGCACCGTAAGTGAAAGTAATCCTACTGTAGGGATTACGTGCCCTATTCAGTCAAAGAGAAAGGGAATTTAGAAATTTCTGTCCAAATTGTCTTTGCATTATAGAAATGTTTGGTGGACATAAGGGGAGGAAATACAGGGGAACAGAAAGGACAGAAAGTTTTGCTTTTACTGTACAACATGTTGCACATTTTTAGCAACTCAAGATCTCAGAGCCTTTTCCCAGTGGTTTCACTTTTTATGGGAAGAATTAGGAACTCCAGAGGCAGAATTAAATGCAGGAAAAGAAACATAAGCAACAAAACAAACTAGAGATGCTTTCATGGTGCCAGGATAGCTGGTAAAAAGATATTATATATCCAGGAACTTTTTTTTGTATGTTATGATACAAAATAGGCCATATCCTAGTCTCATCCTCATGGAGGATGGTCATACAAGCGTTCACATGATCCCATAACACCACACCCATCCCCTTTGGGAGGGCTGCTGCAGTCCCCAGCCCCTCTAGTCCATCTGCAGCTGACCTTTGCAAGCACCCATGCTGATTTGACAGTAGGAAAGGATAACTCCTGCAGGACACCAACCTTCACATCGAGGCTTTGAACGCTCCTCTAGCTGGGGGTCCATAGGTTATGGTGGCCCTTACCTCCATCTCACACCTGGGTGTGCAGAGGCCTGAAAAAAGGATGTTGGGAAGGACTGGTGGCCAGAACAGCAGCAGCTGTCCCAGGGAGGGTTCAGCAAGATTAACCACCCTGGTATTAGCTGGATGTATGTCACTCAAAGGGAGATTGTCTAGTTTCAGCCTGGATGGTAATGTCTGCTGTAGGAGATTTATTTCAAGAGTAAGGAACAAGAAGAAAAGTGCAGGGTCTCAGTGGAGGAAGGGTGAACATCTGGTCTGAGGCAGATGACACTTTTGGAAACGATGGCCATGCAAATCACCCGTCTGTACAAGCTCAGAACAAAGAGTGCACACAGCAGATGAACTCCAGGCTCACGCTGCCATCTAAATGGGATCTGCTAAGAAACAAGAATGCCATTTTCATCTGCAGCAGATTTGTTTCACAACATGCTGGGCCTGACTGGGCTTCTCTGCTAAAGAAATGAGAAATTCCTGGAGCCAAGGACATTAGGAGATGGGACATGGTGCCTGCCAAGTCCCTCTTTCCCCAGGATGTGGAGGCTCCCAGCTCATTCTAGATCAGTCACAACGCTTTGGGCAACCTGCCATCTCAGCCCCATTCAGACACCAGCCAAACATCATTATGAAAGCTACAAACTCATCCACTCAAAGAAGTGAGAAAATATACATAGTACAATCAAGACTGTCATCTGCCTGGGCTTTGGTTTGTGTCCATGTTTCAGAGTCACTTAATGAAGTGAAAACCAGATTTAATCTCAGAGTATCCAGCAAAGTCTGGGGACATGCCAAGAGCAGATAGGAAGGAAATCTGCTCTGTGATAGCCACAAGCAGGTGAGACAGCACATGAGGTCTCTCTAATTACACCCAAACAGCGCAGAGCCTACAGATTTTGTAGCACATGCGAGAATCAAAGGGTTTGGAGAATACTGATCTGGGCACAGTCCAACACAGAGAAGATGGAGATTGGGGTGACAGGGAAAAGAGAACAAGGCTTATTTTAAAGGACAGTAACATCTTTTGTAATCAGGAGGGATGATGTAGTACAGCAATTCCTAAATTCCTTGGGAAGGCAAGACAAACACCTCTCACCCTGGCATCAAACCACAGCTTCTTGCAGATTTCCTGTTACTGAGACAGAACAGCTGAGGATTACAGGAGAGTTAAATTGCCATTCCAAAAGCAAAACAGCACCATTTCCCAACATTTCAAATCTTAAATGCAAGGACAAAGACAGGCAAATAGTTGAGAACCAACCCTGAACGGAAATTTTGGGGATTTGGGAAAATCTCTGCTCTCCTCTTGCCCTTCTCAAATCCTTGCTCCATGTTTTAGGGTACAGCTTTGGGGGCTGGGAAACACACACTAAAGAACCTGTCAACCCCAGACCTCCCAGCCCAATTCTGCTCGTGGAAAAGCTGAGTGTGGCTTGAATTAGGACTGAGTGGAGTTGAACCAACCCTCCAAGGCTGTCAGCCTTTGCCCACTGCTCCCAACAAACCTGGCATGGGAAAATTTGCCTGAGGCCCTTGAAGAGAGAAGAGCCAAGTCAAACCCCAGGAAAGGGCTGAGAAAGCCCACCTCCCTCACAGGAGGGCCTCAGCAGCTGGACTTAAACCTGCACAGGGCAAAGTCTGCAGCCTGCAGGTCACATCAGGACCTCTGCAGGCACAGGATGAAGACTCCTTCCCAGCAGACTCCCACCTCATCACTGACTGAAACAGGCAACCAAGATGGCATAACCTTTCTCCAAAACCCCTCCTGCAGCTGAACCTGCCCAAAAGCTCTCCCACGCAAGGCTTTTCACTAAGAGAAAGTTGTTCTTTATCTAAGAGCAGCTAAGTCCACTCTGGTATTTTCAATCTGGGCAGAGGGCACTGTCATAGAAGTGCCTCATCAGCCATCTTCCACAGAGATTTCCGAGGTTCACCTTGGGGGCTACCATTTTCCTGTCAGATTTGGTTAGCTGATAGCAATCAGCAGCTCCAGAAGTTATGATGACACGCTACAGAAAGGAGGAATAAAAACAAATCATGGGAATAAAGTCTTTAGGGCTCCAAGTTGAGTACTTAAGTTGAGGATTTGACAGGTGCTGCCCACAAAAGTACAATTTGTATAGCTGCTATCCAGTGGAGTAAGCACTATATATCTCAGCTGGCAGCTGAAAGTAGGGATGTAAGTCACAGAAAAGAGTTGTTTCCAAGCCAGCCATCACATAAAAGTAACTCTTTGTGGAGTTTTTCGCATGCATTGTTAAAGTTGAGTTGTTGCTCAAAGGTACAAAGCAGAAAACCAACACAATCAAAACAGACTTTCAGAAGGGCAAGGAAATACGCCAACAAATACACTGCACAGGGCTTCACCTTGTCAAGATTTTGGCATGCACAGACTTGAAGAAACAAACAAAAAAAAAAGAAATCACCTTTTGCCACTCGCTTTAAGAAATTTCACAATCCTCTGAAAACGTACAATGGAGTAACTTGTTTTGTCAGGGCTGATAAGCAGCTCCTGGATGGAAGACAAGGCAGCTCTCTGTTTAGCACAGCAATATTTTGTCAGGAAACCAATCAACAATATTAATGGCAAGTAAACTCATTCATTAAGGGAGAGAGATTTCTGCTCACGTTCCTTACACTGGCAGATGGCCTCCCATAGATTGCACACTTCAAGTCTAGCCCCAGAGAAAGGAACTGGGGGGGACGTCTGTCCTTCGAAAGAAATAAGCATAGTTAGATTTAACCTTAGGGGGAGGAAAAATTAAATCACCCAACTAGCTCAACTGTAAGAACACACAGAAACTGCACTGACATTTGGACTTTTTATATTTTCAGAAAATAGAACTGACTTTCTAACTGTCATCCTGCCTCTGCCAAAGGTCTTCCAACTAGATCCAAAAGACTGAAACTTGGAGAGAAACAAAGGTACTGTAATGAACAGAGAACATTCACGGGTATCCAAAGCATAGTTTATTCCTCACAAGATCCCTAACAACTTCCCAGGCACACACAGCAGGTCATTCAAGCCAAAATCAACTCAACAAGAAGAAAGCAAAACTTTCTTAATAGAATATTAATTTACCTCCCTGTTCAAGCAAAGAAGGCTGAGAGACAGACAGAAGACTAAGAAACTTTAGGAATGCTTATTGTTCTAAGTCTGACAAAAAGTTTTTGTGTACTTTTTATTTATTAATTCCCTAGCTGCATTTTGATAAAGGCTCTTCTGGACAGGGATCAGTTGAATTCCTAATCAAAACCATGACAAGCGGGGGAAAAAAATAATAATAAAAAAAAATAGAACCACTTCTGCTTCCCAGCATGAAAAATTTAGTGTAAAATCCCATGAGCTGCAGTCTAATGACATCACACTAATGGAAAAAGAGAAAACCTTCAAACAATTAAAAAGAGCCTTGCTGAGAAAACACACAGGAGATTGTCAAGCTGTCATTTGTCTCTCAACCACAGCACATGGGACAGTACTGGGGGCTACCGTACACCCATTTGTCTCTGTAATGGGCTGCACCAGGAAACAATACAGACTAAGCACTGAAGGAGGTATTTCTTTGTTTGCTCTTAAACAGAAGGGCAACATCAGTTGAAGGATGCTGTGGTACCACCCACTGCCTGTCCCATGTCCATGGTCCCACTCTCCCCTCTACAGCACCTGCACAATCCCAAAGCATCTCCAAAAACATCAGAGTTTGCCCATTGCAAAAAAAAATAAGTTTGCCTTAATACATATTCGGTTTTCTGATAACAAAATTTGTGTAGACCAGAAAGCAGTTTCTTTTTTTTTCCTCCACGTCCTGCACCTCCAGCAAAATTGCCAGTGAAGGGCTGGTTCCAGCACCGCGACTGCTGACACGGTGACGTGCACGGCAGTAAGAACACAGCTTGAGTTTTAGATGCCAGGCTGAGCATTCAGCACAGAAACCTTGTTTCGGCTTTAAACCTGAGCAAATCTGATCTGGGAGTTCACTGATGGAGAATAAATATGGAAGAAACTGATTTCAAATTGTGTCTTTTGAAAGGATGAGTTGACAGGGCAAAAATAGCAAATGCAATGGGTACCTGACTGCCATTGTTACATTTGTTTAAGCAGAGATTGCTGCGACGTTCAGGAGCCGCATAAAAGACTCTGCAATATGCAATCAAGTCACAGGTCTGAAAACACACCAAGAAACATCCAGTAACTGTCACAAATGATAAGAGCTGGGCAGATAAAAGAAGTAATTACCTCTTCTTTGAAACTCTATTTTGCTATTTTTAGTGCTTTAATCAAGGGCCCAATTCTTCCACCTTTCTTCACACCAAGTAATCCTTTACTCTTTAATTATTTTCACTAGTATGGCTACAGGCAAACTAAGCTACAATGAAGCCAGACTTAAGGGAATCAGAATCTGGCCCAAAACAGTTTGGATGAGAAACAGAGACTCTGCCAAAACAGCATCATCAGTGGCTTAAAAAAAAAAAGCATCCCTTTGCCTGTTGGTGTGATGGACCCAGCCCAGAGCTGGAGGCTGAGGTTTGCTCACTGTGATATTTAGCCAGGGGCCTCTCTGGGGCTTTGCTAATCAGACCAACCGAGCTGGATTGTGGTCTGATGCAGGGAAGTACAGATGGCTATTAAGGATTGGACTGTGACCAAGTCATTCACAAATGCTATCAGGCTATCAGACACCAGCCATTTCTGGGCAAATCCCAGAGGAGAGGGGTAAAAGGGAAAGTACTTCTTAAACAGCAGGGTTTTAGTACGAACTTCCACATCGAATCCTGCCGCGAGTGCCGGACTGGGGAGCAGCCCCACACATTGTTCATGCAGAGCTCTGCACTGCTTCAGTGGTCTGAATCAGGGGAGAAAGATCCAGAGCCAGAGCAAGACTCCTTTTAATTGCTGTGATGTCTCTACACCAGCAAAGAGTCCAGCCCTGGAGAGGAAGGTGCATGAGCAAGACCCAGACAACCATACCTAACGAGCCTGCTTTGCTTTGGAGCCCTGTCAGCAAAGCACCTGGAGGTGCTTGTCAGTGCTTTAAACAAGGATCACCATTTGTCAGGCTTCGTATTTCTCCTTCAGGACTTCATTCCAGTTCCTAACCCTTCACACTCAGATACTCAGTGCAGTGCTCTGAGCCTTGCTCAGTCAGTATGCAGCTCCCACTGCTTCCTTTGGTCCCCTCTCTAAGTCCCCACCGAGTTTGCTCTGTGCTGTATGTTCTAGGAAAAAAATAAAGCTGCAAAAACAAACCAGAAAGGAACCAAAGACAGGATTAGTGTCCCTCTGCTATTTGTTAATGTATGTTTCTGTGAAAGAAGCCAAGTTTCTCTTTCTTGTCAAGCCTCCTTCTAGAAGGGAGGACATTAATACAAAGAGAAAAAGCTCAAACATCCTCAAGTATAGCTGGTTTAAAACAATCTAAACCAGCAAAATAATAATAAGTTTGCTGTAAACAAATGAGTTTCTGAACGTGGCAGGGCATTGATCACAAAGTCTGCTCCCCCAGGAAGCACACAGAGCTCAAGAACATCTGGGAAAACTGTCTCCAGGCACTGTGCTGCTGTGCCAACAGCAAACCTTTGCTCCTGGAAGTGCCATTTAAAAGACCATGGGGACAAAAGAGGAGCAGTGAGAGAGAGCCCTTCAGCAATTGTTGCACTTAGGAAGCAAAATGTTTCCCAAAATTGGGAATAACCCCAAGCAGGCCGTTAGCACCCCCCTTCCCAGCTTCCATCTAACAATAAAGTGCCTGGAAGTCTCTCCCTCCCTGCATCTCCTCTGCAACAGTCCTCCCCAGTCCTGTCCTCTGACAGGCACTGAAAGATTTCCCATCTCTCCAGCCCGAGTTAGGATCCTGAGTTAGGGCTGCATGTGCCTGAAATGCACCTTTTGTGCACAGCTTTAGGAACAGACTTCTGACTTTGGAGGAATCTTGCTGTACCAGCAAGTCCAGCCCAGGTAAGCCAAAGTGCTTCAGCACAGTAAGCCCACATCAGAGACTTATAAAATGCAGGTATTCCTGCAGTTCACAGATATTTGTTACAAGCCAGAAGTAACATGACACCTCTGTCTTAGTGCCAGCATCAGGACAGAAAAGTCTCATCGCTTAAAGGTGCCTGTGGGGCAGCCCAGGTACACGGGAGCAGGGGAACCAGACATGATGCAATGTAGATGGGATTGCAGGCTGGCAGACTGCCACGAATGAGGTAACAGGGAAGGGTTCTGAGCAACTCTTCTATCATACAAAACACCAGCACTGTGAAGTTCCTTTGTTCCAGAAAGGATTTCCTGCCAAAGCCTGAAACATCGGCGACACGAGCGGGGTGCAAGGTCCAGCGGTGGGAATCAGCTGCACAAGCAGCCCTGGTGTACACTGACCCAAGTCAATCGAGTAAGTGGTGTATTATTCCAGGCCTCATTTCCACAAGCAGCCATCTGACAGCTGTTACCTCACAAATTGCTCTGTAAAATCAAGTGCAAAATGAGCAGAGAGAGCTACGCTTCCCCTCCTTGCTGAACTGGAGCACCCAGAAAAGATGTTTACTGAGAATGATGTTCTCAGAGGGCAGGAAAGGTATGAAGACCTTTCCATTTCTTCCACAAAGCAAGGCAGCCCTGTGGCAAACCAGACCTGAAGTGATGTATAGCTTAATTACAATCACAGATTCATAGAATGGTTTGGGTTGGAAGGGGCTTTAAAGATCATCTTGTTCCAAACCCCCTCCATGGTCAGGGACACCTCCCACTACCAGGTTGCTCATTTGTGAGGCCTTCAAAGATCTGTAGCTGGAAAGGTGCTAAAAATGCAAAGTGTATTCTTTAAAAACAATAATAAAAAAACATATATATTTCTAGACTTCAGAAAAGCACTGTGAATCCAAAGAAAAGCAAAGAAAACGCCAAATCCTCCATTTGGAGGAATGAGGCATAAAACACTCCAGAACATAATCACAAAACAAGACAATATTTCCAAACCAGCCTTTTGAAATTGCACAGAGCAAAGGCACATACATCTAGATTCTCACAAGAAAAGAGCAGCTCACCCACTCGTTGTTTTGGTATTCTAAGAGGATCAAAAAGGCCATTTTAATTCTCCAAATCCCTCACAAAAATCTCTCTCAAACACATTTCAAGCAGGCTGGATGGAAGAGAAAGAAAATTGTGATCAGACACATCATGATTCAGAGAGATCTGAGTGCAGAAACTTGTGAGCGTTTCCACAGAATGCAAAGCAGTAATTAAATGCTTCCTATGGAAAAGAAAGTTTGTCCCTTGGACACTTCTGTCAATCTGCATTTAACAGACACAGCAGCCCTCTCAGTTCAAGCACACGAGCACTCTGGTTCTTTGCTGGAGTGACCTTAGCTGTCAGCCCAGCCTGTCCTGTTCAATATCTGCAGCTCTGCCTGGTACATTTTGTGAGCGTGTGTGGGGATGAGAAGATGCAAAAAAGGAAAAGCACAATGAAGAGGCAAAGCACTGGTCCCAATTAAAAAATTAAACAGGTGTCCTGAGATTGTCAGCCTGAAGATGGAGCATCTACATTTAATTAAAGGGATAAGTTTAGCAGAAAGTGCCACTCCAGCCACTGTCAGAATGCATGATTAATTTGTGATAAAATACCCAGCCCTGTCTAACAGAAGCAGACGGCTGGGGGACACATATTTACACAATCACGTGTTATTTCTTCAAGATATTACCAATGACCCTGAGCTTAGTGTCAGTGCATTAAAACAAAATTCTCACATCTGGTCTTTTGAAGTCTCAGACTTGCTGGAGGCTTTTCCCAAGTAGCCCCATGCACCAGCACTCCAAAGCCTGGGAAGGAGAAATCAAACCACTGGTGGAGGCTGCTGCCTCTCCCCCAGCAGTGGGGGTCATCCCTTTTAGTCTCAGTTCATCAGTCCATCTCCTTCAGTGACATCAGGGCACGGCTCTTCCTCAAGCTCATCAGCAATGCCAGTCCTTTCCAAGTGATTCCTTAACAACCAGTTTCCCTGCCACGACAGCAGGTGCTGCGCCCGCTGCTAATCAACTCCTATTTCAATTAGTGGGTAGGGTAGGGGTTTTTTCCACATGATTGATATACTCTGCTATTGAGCTGCTAAAGAGCACAATTATTTCTCCTCAGTGGCAGAGACTGTTTTGCAAACCATCTGGGTCAGATGACATGCACAACAGTACCCTGAAGTTTAACTTTTCCTGCCCATCTGATCACGTTTGAAATAACAACTGCGAAGTCCTCACTGGCTTTCAGCTAAGCAGGAGAGCTGGGTTTGTTTCCAGCCCCTGAGACTGGAGAGGAGGTTTCCAGGACCTCTCTACATCTTCCCCCAAGGAGGGAACAATGCCTTTTCCTGGCTTGGGCTGCCTGAGTCCCCACCTGGGGATTCAGTTGTGCTTTGCTTCCCATGGATTAGCTGGAAAGATTTTAAGCATTAAAGTAACAAGGCTCCGAGGACACACCTGTGGAACTTCTACTGAGTTGCGTCCCTGGACTGACGCTCTGACATACCATAATAGACACAAACATCTCCACTCAGGGCTCTCACCATCTCACACCATAGGTACTTTCGGAAAGCTGATCATCGTCTCTCTTCATACCAGCAGGTGAACACATGGGGCCCACACTGAACGTGCCAAACCCTTCCAGGAAAGAAATGATTATTTCCCAAAGCACACCACAGTGCAATTGGCACTGAACAGGACATTATTTGATGCATCTGGCTTCTGAATTTGAGGTTTTAATTTTATTCCTGAGAAAGATGAGAAAAAAAGGCAGGAATCACTACCTTAAACTTCAGGTCCGCTTGGTGCCAACAGTTTCTTTCTACCCCTATCCATGGCTATGCTCCTAGAATGAGACTTCTCTTTGGAGACATGGTGGAGATTGTTAAGACTTCACTGAGATCACTTTGACTGTTCTGTAATACAGTCACTTAATCAGCCACAGGCTAAAAGCAGGCAGTCATGCCAAAGGTGTACTGTCACCATGAATACAAGATGTATCACTGCTTGGACTGCCACCTAGCAAAGCTCTTGACTTTCCTGGCATGGCTCTTAGCTGTTGATAGTGGAAACTCTCATAACAAGTTCATGCAAAGTAAATAGTCTTTTTATTTAAAGTAGCCAACAGCTACCCATCAACTGCCACCAGCAAGGACATAAATTAATGATAACCTGGAACGCTACTGCTTCTGCTTTCAGAGAAAGATGGACAGTTCTGTGTAAAAAACATCCTGCAAGTCTACAGCTGGGTATAGGCATAGTTATTTATGATTTGTGTAGTCAAATGGTTGAACTACCCTTTGCTGCCCCTGAAGCATTGAACCAGATCTGAGGACAAGACTTGGGCAGCACTCTGCCTGTCCCTCAAAACTGCTGCCTCCAGACCTCAGCTGCAGCATGAATTGCCTTCTTAGGCCGCCATTCCCAGACGTATCAGCTGTGAAAGAAACATCACAAACCACCCATATCATATTTCACATCCCCACTTGGATGATTGATCCGATTAATAGTTATTGTGCTTGATACTAAAACCATCTGAAGGACAACACTTTGGTTTCCAGACGTTTTCCACCTCACACAACGTAACTTCCACGATCTCCTGGCACAGCCACAATTCACAGCACCGTGGAGTCACGCTCATGGAATTCACTTTCCTGTGCCCGTGGCTCTGTGACCACACCTTTTCTGCACCCTCTAACAGGAAGGATGGGACCCAACATATCTCACAGATTCAGAACTGAGAGCCTCACCCAGATGATAGAGGGAAAAAGGAAACGAAAATGCAGCAGAAATAACGTATTCAAGAGGGCATCCCATAAGTCCTTGGAGAGAGTTGGTATATTTTATGTGTTAGCATCACATAAGGATGAAATGGACTAACTATTGGGCTCTTTGTTCCCTTTTCTAGCTGCTAGACTAACTCATTGCTTCCTTTTCTTCCCAAGAAAGATGGATTTTCGCAGGCTTTCTGCAGTTCTAGCATTTTCAGTAATTAAACTTATCTCTGAGGCAATCACATTTAGGATTACTAGGTTTTCTATCTCCAGGCTAATAGGGTCAAAATGCTTAGCTGACCTCCTGCCTGCCAGTTTATAGCCTTTTGCTAATGGATCATTTCCTTCCGTGGGGATAACGCTCTGGCTATTAGGTGTTCTCCTGTTGCACAGCAGTTTTAGGTGATCAGGCAGTAACAATAAGTGTTCTTGTTAGATGGGAGACTTTATGGCCACGTTAAAGAGTTACAAGGCAATAAGAATAACTTTTTGCTGCCAAAACAACTTCAGTCAAGGAAGACAAGGGACACTTCTGGTTCTCCAGTTTCCATCTTGCTTATGTGCAGTGTTTTGCCACACTTGTACTCCCAGACTACGACACTGCTCAGCTGATTAGACTGCAACGTTCACATGTTGGAAGAATCCAAGTTCAACAGGTTTCTGTCTATTTTAACAGCTCCCCTGAGAAGCTCTGTACCTGCAGCACCTTGCTTCCTGTTTTCATTCAGCATTATTCCCTTACCTTCTGTCTCAGCCTCCCTTGCCCACAGAACCCAGCGCAGCATCCCTGTGTCTTGAAAAGTGGGGGGAGTAAGAAAAAGAAAATGCTGCATGCAGACCATTCCTTTCTCCAAAATGGAGTGTCTGTGCAAAATGGCATCACTTAGGCAGCTTCAGAGCCACAGAAATCACTATTTCCTTCCACTCTTTTCACTCCAAAGTGAGTTTATGCCTCTGTGGGCAACAAGAACTGCGGTCATATCTAACGCATCCTAGTCTCAACACAAAATGGAATGGCAGTGTCTCACCCTCAAAATGTGTTTTTCTGGTAGGACCATGTAATACCACTCATTAGACCTTTCCAAATGAATGACTTAAAGTGAGAGGGTTTTGGATTTTTTTTTTTCCTAAGTTACTTCAAGGCAATTACGTTGCCCAGAAAGTAATAATCACTTGTCAGGCTCTCCACTTTCTACATAGAGCCTTATTTCCATAGAGGTGAACATTTAATAGTTCACTTGAATGCTCTTATTTTAAAGAATTTGGTGTAATCAGTATGAACCTCACATTTTTTGTCTCTTTTTTTTTTTTTTTTAAGAAATTAAGACAACCAATCTGGCATGGTTTCCATTCTCGAGAGCTCAAGAAAAGATGAATTAAAGTTAATTGGGGGTAAAATGAAGCATGTTAAAGTGTGTCTCTCGAGTTCACAAAACTGGAATATGCACAGAGAAGATCTATTCAATTATCTGTGGTGGTGAGATTTGTTTTGAGGAAACCCTTAAAACTCAATCCACTTGTTCCTCTCACGGTCTCTGCCTGTGATCCCACCAGAGCTCCTGTGGCTGGATCAGTCTCACAACTGGGGACAGTCAGTGAAATTCAAACTTGGACTCCAGGAAATACAGTGCTGCTGTTTCTCTTCAGCAGCACCACTTCACAGCCCATTCCTCTGATCAGATCAGAGGTGAAAAGGGAAAGAAGAAAGAACAGGATTTTAGAGAAAACTCAAGACCAAAGCCTTAATCAGTTACTTCCAGGTAGAATCCAACTCCAGAGAATAACTGCTGAGCAATTCTAATTTATCTTTGCTAACGTCTACCAAATCTCAACTTGTTTGCCACTAATCCTAAGCAGCTTGGTTAAAAGCAAACTTGTACATTTTCCCTGGAGACAGCTGCCTTTCAGTGTTGGTTGGAACAACTGCTCCTTAGATAGCTGCACCCCAGCATCACAAATCCAGATTTAGCTCTCACTGGCACAGACCTACCGCTGGGTGGGGGGGTTCCTGAGCTCTACACAGGCCCCCAGCCCCAGCTGAACAGGGCAAGGCTGCCCTGGGCTCGTGGGTTAGCTCAAGCTAAGTGGGAGCTTGACAAATTATTATTTTTCATGCCACCTAATGGCACTGTAGTACAAATGAAACATGCCTCAGACCGGCCCAGGCGTGCCTCTGACTGCAGAATAGGTTTATCACACTGTGTGCAATGTACAATTTGCTCTGGGATCTCTCCGACTGAAAGACAAGTCATTAACGTCCTCCAAACCTCCTCAAGGAGTGGTAAGACAAAGAATAATCATGCACAGACTCTGTTTTGAATAGGATCTTGATTTCAGCATCTTGTTTCCTATCCTCGATCAGCTTTCAGCAGGTGAGCTGATTTGCTTTCTCGGGGAGATCTGGCCAGCAAGCTAAGCTGTGTTTATTTTCTGTGGGGGTGGCTAATGAAAGCAGCACAGCAGGTGCCTGGGAAAGGGGGGGCTGCTCTCCTGTCCAAGCTGGGCTGGCTCTGCCTCCTGGACAAGGCTGCTCCGCACCTCCCTCGCTGAACTCCCGCTCACACTGTGGAGGCACCAGGTGCAGGGATGTCTGGAATAGGAAATCGGGTCTGAAGCAGAGAGGGAAGGAGGGAGGGAGAGCAGAAGGAAGATCTGTGCCCAGCCTTTTTCACACCTTTTGATTCCGCCAGAGCTACAGGCATCGCCTGGCTCTTCGCAGCTGCCTCCCGCAGAAGCCCAGGCCATGCCCTAAATGTCAAGGCTGAATTTCCATAGTTATGAAGAGTCTGGATGTCAAGTGGCCCCTCCAGGCCTCACATTCATCTAAGGTTGGCAAGACCAGCACAGAGAGTGCTCACAGTTCAATTACAGGCATGACTAAAGAGCAGACAGTGGCAAACAGACCGTACAGCAAGCAGCCCTTTCTCTTTGAAACACTTTTCAGCTTGGGCAAGTCTGTACCAGGATATTTTATCAGATTATATTATGGATAGATAAGGACTGGCATTGCTAAAATTTTAAATGTGGTAGTCACCATCTACGAGGATGCAAAGCCATTATCCTCTATCATTGCCAGCAGTTTCTCAGGGCAAATTCTTCAGTACACAGAATTCTGCAGCTCTAAACTGCAAGCCTACCTGTGATAGTGAATCATGCTTTGGTTCAAGGAAATCAGCTTGCAAAAACATACTAATACTGCCCCAAGCTCATGAAGTATTGATGGAAGGCCTTAATGTATTTTTTCCCCCTCAAAAAATACTAAATATTCTTTTTTTCCTGCTTCCTTTATGCTGTTTCCCTTTGATGAGTGATAAATAAAAAATCAGTTGAAAACAGAATGCAAGTGCAGAGCCCCAGATCTGAAAGGGACAAAGACTCCATCTGTCACAGAGAAATCCAAAAATCCAAGTACCAGCACAGAGCCCACCTGCCAGAAAGGTTTTATGTTTATGTTAAGTGTGGCTTTAAGGAACAGAAATGTTCTGGCAGATAAAGGCAGCCACGAGAATGACTGACTGAGATGTGCAGACAATAATTCCGTCCTTTGATTTCCTCTACTGCCACTGCTATCAGTTAGACATCTGAACAAAAAATCAGCTTAGAAACTTTCATCCCTCTAAAAACAGAAAAACAAACTCTGTAATCCGGAAATCCTTAGAGGAATACAGAACTTCAGCGTCCCCCTATGCAGCACATTTGCTGCAACTGTGGGCAGAAGGGGTGTGGCCTCCATGCCTGCCTCGGCAGGACTGTGCCTCGGACCAAGCAGCCCAGGGTCCAGCACGGGCAGGCAATGAATCACAGATGTCTCTGCTCCTTTCTGGGCCCAGTGTGAGAGAGAGAGAGAGAGGAGATTGTTCTTCACCCACCCTCATGACATGCTCGCCACTTTGCATATTTTAAAAAAAGCAGAATTCAGGATTGCTATTTCTCAGGCAGAAATGGAGATGATTGAGTGGCCAGCTGTACCAAACAAGAGGTCCCTTAAATAGTTCAGATTCCTCTGTACAGGCTTGTTTTTCTCCATGCTCTGTTTTGCTGCTAGTACACACAGACTCTGAAATATCCATCTGCTTCCCCAGAGCTCAGCCCTTTGCCTTCACCTCGAACACAGGAGATAACACTGCACCTTTACCTTCATGTTGAATTAGAATAAAAACATTTTTTTTTCTCTGGCCAAAGGCCAGGACCCAAGTGCTGGAAAATGAAAACACAGTGGGCAGTGCTGAAGGGCAGAAAGAGCAGAAACTGCAAAGGGGCAGCTCGGTAGCAGCATAATTAGGTGTCCTGAGATAGTTCTTCAAAGGACTGAAAGACCTCAGCACTAACCCTTCTTGGGTATGGGCACCACAGCCCCAGCACTGGATGCAAGAAACTCCAAACTGCAGCAATATCGCCTACTTCATCACAAAGGATCAAAATCTGCTACAAATCCAGAGTGCAACCTGCTCACTTGATCACACAGGCACACCAGTGCCAGTGGAGACTGTCCAAGTTATCCCCTTGGCTCTGTGCTGGATGCTGCCCTTCCCCAGCCGGGAGCTGACCCTCTCCAGGTGGGATGGGGCAGCAGCACGGCCAAAGGGGAGCAAGCCAAGCTCCTTTCTGAGGCACAGGGGTAGGAGGAAGGGACACAGGTCCCATTCCCAGCTACCTCCTCCACGCTGGTGCAAAATCTCTTCTTTTCACAGAGCCGCCCTTGACTCGCTCTGGGCACCCTCAGCATCCTTTGTGTCACCTTTGCATGTTCCTCTTCCCAGGGACCTCCTGGGCTCTGCATCTGCCAGCTCTATTAACCCATCTCTGCAGAACACACTAAATACCCGACCTTTCCAAGAGGCCTCTCACATCCATGGCAACATTTTCCTCCTGGAGTCTCCCTGCATCCTACACACAGAGGGAGGCAAAAGCAGCTGGTTTTAGACACTCACATCTGAAGCAAACCTTACACTTTTTTCCTTTCCTAGCACAGCTGTCCCTACTGGTGGCTTTTTTCCCCAACAGATCCTAAAGAAATGATCTTGTTTCCCCACAGCCAGGCCTTGGTGAGCAGCAGAGCTGCTACAAACCAGCCCAGCTCTCTGCTGCCTTTTCCCCCTCGTCAGGACAGTTTTGAGGTGGAACGTGCACCCCAGAGGATGCCCTTCACTGGGGTCACTGGGAACAGCCCCCTCCTCCAGTTCCCCTGCCCTGCAGAGGGGCACTGGCCCCAGCGTGCCACAGATGGAGAGCAGATCTGAAAAACAACAGGCTCGAACACCCCTGCACCCTGACCATTAACTATAATTGTATTCTACATCAATCACAGGAGTTTTCCCCTTAAAGGTTATTAAGTATAATTTCTACTATGCAAATAGTTCCAGCTTCATTAATGGATTTCTGGTTTCTACTAGCAGTTTTTCTTTGATGAATGTCTCCAGATGTCAGTATCTGAAAAATGTATTGGGGGGAAGAAAATTCTCTCTGATGCAATGTAAAAAAGGTCCATTGGAGAGAGGGGGTGGGGGAAGATAGAAATATAATTAAAACAATTAAAATTCCTATCTCATGACCATTTACAGATGCTCCAAAGTGGCTCTAAATTAAAGGGAAATGTCACAGAACATGGCCGCTTCTGCCAAAAAGTAGCATTAAAAATGACAAATTCCAAACAGCCTGAAGATTCTCGTTAAATCCAAGGCTTTAACAGCTCAACCAAGGCAAGCAGAATGGGTAGACCAAAAAAAAAAAAAAA